>JANJGN010001229.1:0-170367 GCA_026770705.1 Isurus oxyrinchus | reverse complement strand
CCTCTCTCACACATACTCTCGCTTTCTCACATGCACTCTCCCTCTCTCTTTCACACACACACACTCGTTATCTCTCTCACACACACTCCGTCTCTTTCTCTAAGACAAACTCTCCCCCTCTCTCTCTCACACACACTGTCTTTCACACACATTCTTCCTCTCCCACACCCTCTCCCTCTCTCATTCACACACACTCTCTCGCTCACACACTCTCACTCTCTCAGACACACTGTCTCCCTCTCTCTCACACAGACTCTCTCCATCTCTCTCTCTCTCTCACACTCTCCCTCTGTCTCTCACACAGACTCTCCCTCTGTCTCTCACACACACTCTCCCTCTCTCTCACACACACTCTCCCTCTCTCTCACACACAATCTCCCTCTCACACACACTCTCCCTCTCACACACACTCTCCCTCTCTCTGACAAACTCTCTCCCTCTCTCACACACACTCTGCTTCTCTCTCACAAACTCTCCCTTTCTGACACACACTCTCTCTCGCTCTCACAGACACACTCTTCCTCTCTCACAAACACACTCTCCCTCTCACTTTCACACACACACTCACCATGTCTCTCTCACACACTCTCCCTCTCTCTCTCTCTCGGACACATTGTCTCCATCTCTCTCTCTGTCACACTCCCTCTCCCTCTCATACTTCCTCTCTCTCACTCACACACTCTCGCTCTCTCTCACACACACTCTCGCTCTCTCTCACACACACTCTTGCTCTCTCTCACACACACTCTCGCTCTCTCTCACACACACTCTCGCTCTCTCTCACACACACTCTCCCTCTCTCTCACACACACTCTCGCTCTCTCTCACACGCACTCTCGCTCTCTCTCACACACACTCTCGCTCTCTCTCACACACACTCTCCCTCTCTCTCACACACACACACACTCCCTCTCTCTCACAAACTCTCTCCCTCTCTCACACACACTCTCCCTATCTCACACTCACTCTCCCTTCCTCACACACACTTTGCCTCTCTCACACACACTATCTCCCTCAACCACACACTCCTTCCCTCTTTTTCACACACACTCTCTCCCTCTCTATCACACACTTTCCCTCTCTCTCTTTCAGCCACATTCTCTCCGTCTCTCTCTCTCACACTCCCACTCTTTCACACACACTCTCCCTGTCTCTCTCAAAAACACTCTCCCTCTCTCTCACACACACTCCCTCTCTCTCTCACAGACACTCTCGCTCTCTCTCACAATCCCTCACACTCACACGCACACTCTCACTCTCTCTCTCTCTCACACAGACACACACACGCACACAAACACTCACTTCTACCCTCTCTTACCACGCACAATCTCTCCCTCTCTCTCACAAACTTTCCCTCGCTCTCTTTCAAACAGACACTCACCCTCTCTCTTTCACACACACTCTCTTTCTCTCTCACATTCTCACCCTCTCTCTCACACTCTCTCTCCTTCCCTCTCTAACACACACTGTCCCTCTCTCTTTCACACACACACTCTCGCTATCTCTCTCACACACACTCCCTCTCTTTCTCTCAGACAACCTCTCCCCCTCTCTCACTCTCACACACACTCTCTCTTTCACACACATTCTTCCTCTCTCACACCCTTACCCTGTCTCTTTCACACACACTCTCTCTCTCACACTCCCTCCCTCTCTCTCACACACACTCTCCTCTCTCTCACACATACGCTCTCTCTCTCTCATGCACTCTCCCTCTCTATCACACTCTCCCTCTCTCTCTCAAACACACTGTCTCTCTCTCTTTCACACACACACTCTCGCTATCTCTCTCACACACACTCCCTCTCTTTCACTAAGACAAACTCTCACCCTCTCTCTCTGTCTCACACACACTCTCTCTTTCACACCCTCTCCCTCTCTCTGTCACACACACACACCCCTTCCCTCTCTTTCACACACACGCTCTCCCTCTCTCTCATAAACTTTCCCTCACTCTCTTTCAAACACACACTCTCCCTCTCTCTCACACACACTTACCCTCTCTCTTTCACACGCACACTCTCTCTCTCACATTCTCACCCTCTCTCTCAAACACTCTCTCCTTCCCTCTCTAACACACACTCTCCTTCTCTGTTTCACACACACACTCTCGCTATCTCTCTCACACACTCCCACTCTTTCTCTTAGACAACATCTCCCCCTCTCTCACTCTCACACACACTCTCTCTTTCACACACCTTCTTCCTCTCTCACACCCTTACCGTCTCTCTTTCACACACTTTCTCTCTCACAATCTCTCCCTCTCTCTCGCACACACTCCCCTCTCTCTCACACACACTCTCCCTTTCTCACACACTCTCCCTCTCTCACACATACTTTCCCTCACTCACACACACTTTCCCTCTCTCACAGACACTCTCCCTCTCTCACACACACTCTACCACTCTCACACACACTATCTGTCACACACACACCCCTTCTCTCTCTTTCACAGACACATTCTCCCTCTCTCTCTCTCACACACACCCTCTCTCTTTCACACATACTCTCCCTGTCTCTCTCACAAAGACTCTCCCTCTCTCTCAAACACACACTCCTTCCCTCCCTTTCACACACACCCTTTCCATCTCTCTCACACACTTTCCCTCTCTCTCTTTCAGATGCACTCTCTCGCTCTCTCTCTCTCACACTCCCTCTCTCTTTC
Organism: Isurus oxyrinchus; assembly: GCA_026770705.1. Classification (NCBI taxonomy): domain Eukaryota; kingdom Metazoa; phylum Chordata; class Chondrichthyes; order Lamniformes; family Lamnidae; genus Isurus; species Isurus oxyrinchus. Next base: position 167,702 of record JANJGN010001229.1, on the reverse strand, counting down.
TCATACACTCTCCATGTCTCTCTCACAAACACTTTCCCTCTCTCTCACACACTCTCCCTCTCTCTCTCAGAGACAGTTTCACCCTCTCTCTCTCACACTGCCTCTCTCTCTCACACACACTCTCGCTCTCTCTCAAAGACACTGTCCCTCTCTCTCACACTCCCTCTCACTTACTCACACACTCTCCCTCTCTCCCACACACACGTTCTCTCTCCCTCTCACACACTCTCCCTCTCTCTGTCACACGCACTATCTCTCTCAGACACTCTTCCTCTCTCTCACACACACACTCCCACTCACACACCCTCTCTCTCGCAGACACATTCTCTCCCTCTCTCACACACACTCTCTCCATCTCTCTCTCACACACTCTCCATCTCTCTCTCACATGCACTCTCCCTCTCTCTCTCACACATATGCTCTCTCTGCCTCTCACACATGCTCCTGCTCTCTCACAAACACGCTCCCTCTCTCTCACACACACTCTCCCTTCTCTCACACACACTCTCCCTCTCTCTCACAGATACGCTCTCTCTCTCTCTTACACGGTCTCAATCTCTCTCACACACATTCTGCCTCTCTCACACACACTCTCGCTCTCTCACACACACTCTCGCTCTCTCACACGCACTCTCCCTCTCTCTTTCACACACACTCTCGTTATCTCTCTCACACTAACTCCGTCTCTTTCTCTAAGACAAACTCACCCCCTCTCTCTCTCTCTCTCACACACTCTCTCTCTTTCACACACATTCTTCCTCTCTCACACCCTCTCCCTCTCTCATTCACACACTCTCTGTCTCACAAACCCTCTCTCTCTCAGACACACTCTCTCACTCTCTCTCACACAGACCCACTCCATCTCTCCGTCTCTCTCTCACACTCTCCCTCTCTCTCTCTCACCCTCTCCCTCTCTCTCTCACACACACTCTCCCTCTCTCTCTCACACACACTCTCCCTCTCTCACACACACTCCCCCTCTCTCTCACACACACTCTCCCTTTCTCTGACGAACTCTCTCCCTCTCTCTTTCTCATACACTCTCCCTGTCTCTCTCACAAACACTTTCCCTCTCTCTCACACACTCTCCCTCTCTCTCTCAGAGACAGTTTCACCCTCTCTCTCACACTGCCTCTCTCTCTCACACACACTCTCGCTCTCTCTCAAAGACACTGTCCCTCTCTCTCACACTCCCTCTCACTTACTCACACACTCTCCCTCTCTCTCACACACACGTTCTCTCTCCCTCTCACACACTCTCCCTCTCTCTGTCACACGAACTATCTCTCTCAGACACTCTCCCTCTCTCTCACACACACACTCCCACTCACACACCCTCTCTCTCTCAAACACATTCTCTCCCTCTCTCACACACACTCTCTCCATCTCTCTCTCACACACTCTCCATCTCTCTCTCACATGCACTCTCCCTCTCTCTCTCACACATATGCTCTCTCTGCCTCTCACACATGCTCCTGCTCTCTCACAAACATTCTCCCTCTCTCTCACACACACTCTCCCTTCTCTCACACACACTCACTCTCTCTCTCACACATACACTCTCTATCTCCCTTACACGCTCTCAATCTCTCTCACAACACACTCTCCCTCTCTCACACACACTCTGCCTCTCTCACACACACTCTCGCTCTCTCACACACTCTCTCGCTCTCTCACACGCACTCTTCTCTCTCTTTCACACACACTCTCGTTATCTCTCTCACACACACTCCGTCTCTTTCTCTAAGACAAAGTCTCCCCCTCTCTCTCTCTCACACACTCTCTCTCTTTCACACACATTCTTCCTCTCTCACACCCTCTCCCTCTCTCATTCACACACACTCTCTCTCTTACACACTCTCGCTCTCTCAGACACACTCTCTCACACACCCTCTCTCTCTCAGACACACTCTCTCCCTCTCTCTCACACAGACTCACTCCATCTCTCTCTCTCTCTCTCACACTCTCCCTCTCTCTCTCTCACACACACTCTCCCTCTCTCTCTCACACACACTCTCCCTCTCTCACACACACTCTCCCTTTCTCTGACAAACTCTCTCCCTCTCTCATACACACTATCCCTCTCTCACACACACTCTGCGTCTCTCACACAAACTCTCAATCTCTCTCACAAACACTCTCTCCCTCTCTCACAGACACACTCTCCCTCTCACTTTCACACACACACACTCACCCTGTCTCTCTCACACACACTCTCCCTCTCTCTCACACACACTCTCCCTATCTCTCACACACACTATCCCTTTCTCACACACTCTCCCTTTCTCACACACACTTTCCCTCTCTCACAGACACTCTCCCTCTCTCACACACACTCTACCTCTCTCACACACACTATCTCTGTCACACACACACCCCTTCCCTCTCTTTCACACACATTCTCTCCCTCTCTCTCACACACTTTCTCTCTCTCTGTCACACACTTTCCCTCGCTCTCTCACTCTCCCTCTCTCTCACACACACTCCCCCTCTCTCTCACACACACTCTCCCTCTCTCACATACACTATCTCTCTCAAACAAACACACACACTTCTACCCTATCTTTCACACTCACGCTCTCCCTCTCTCTCACAAACTTTCCCTCACTCTCTTTCAAACACACACTCTCCCTCTCTCTCACACACACTCTCCCTCTCTCTTTCACACACACTCTCTTTCTCTCTCACATTCTCACACTCTCTCTCACACACACTCTCCTCCCCTCTCTCACACACACTCTACCTCGCTCACACACACTATCTCTTTCACAGACACACCCCTTCCCTCTCTTTCACACACACTCTCTCCCTCTCTCTTACACACACTCCCGCTTACACACACATTCTTCCTCTATCACACCCTCTCCCTCTCTCTTTCACACACTCTCCCTCTCTCACACACACTCTCCCTCTCTCACAAACACTCTCCCTCTCTCACATACACTCTCCCTCTCTCACACGCACTCTCCCTCTCTCACACACACTCTCCCTCTCTCACACACACTCTCCCTCTTTCACACACACTCTCTCTCTCACACACACTCTCCCTCTCTCAAACACACTCTCCTTCTCTCACACAAACTCTCCCTCTCTCTCACACAAACCCTCTCTCTCACACAAACTCATTCTCTCTCTCTCTCTCACACACGCACACACACCCTCTCTCTTTCACAAACTCTTTCTCTCTCTCACTCTCTCTATCACACACACACTCTCCCTTTCACTTTCACACACACACACTCATCCTGTCTCTCGCACACACTCTCCCTCTCAGACACACACTATCTCTTTCTCTCTCACACACTCCCTCTCTCTCAGACACACACTCTCCCTCTCTCTCACACACTCGCTCTCCCTGTCTCTGACAAACTCTCTCCCTTTCTCACACACACTCTCCCTCTCTGTCACACACTATCCCTCTCTCACAGACACTCTCCCCTCTCACACACACTCTCCCTCTCTCTCACACACTATCTCTCTCTCACACACACACTCCTTCCCTCTCTTTCACACACACTCTATCCCTCTCTCTCACACAATTTCCCTCTCTCTCTTTCAGATGCACTCTCTCCCACTCTCTCTCACACTCCCTCTCTCTTTCTCACACACTCTCCGTTTATCTCTCACAAACATTTTCCTTCTCTGTCACACACTCTCCCTCTCTCTCTCAGAGACTGTTTCACCCTCTCTCTCTCACACTCCCTCTCTCTCTCACACACACTCTCGCTCTCTCTCTCTATCTCACCACACACTCTCACACTCTTCCCCTCACACACACCCTCCCTCTTCCTCGCACACTCTTTCTCTCACACACACATTCCCTCCCTCTCTCTCACAGACACTCCCTGTCTCTTTCAACCCACACTCTCACTCTCAGCCCCTCACACACACCCTCCCTCTTCCTCACACACTCTGTCTCTCAGACACACACACACTCTCCCTCTCTCACACACTCACTCTATCTCTGTTAGACACACTCTCTCCCTCCCTCTTTCTCAGATGCACTCTCTCCCTCTCTCACACACAAACTCTCTCTCCCTCTCTGTCTTTCAAAAGCACCCACTCACTCACACCCATACTCTCTCCCGCTTGTGCACACACACTTTCTATCTCACACACACTCTCTCCCTCTCTCTCACACACTTTCCCTCTCTCTCTTTCAGATGCACTCTCTCTCTCTCTCTCTGTTAGACACACTCTCTCCCTCCCACTATCTCAGATGCACTCTCTCCCTCTCTCACACGCCAACTCTCTCTCCCTCTCTGTCTTTCAAAAACACCCACTCACTCACACCCACACTCTCTCCCTCTAGTGCACACACACTTTCTATCTCACACACACTCTCTCCCTCTCTCACGCAAACAAACTCTCTCTCCCTCTCTGTCCCTCAAAAACACTCACCCACTCACAAACACTCTCCCTCTCTCTCACACATACAATCCCTCTCTCTCATAGACACTCTCCCTCTCTCACACACACTCTTTCTCTCACACACACACTCCTTCCCTCTCTTTTACACACACTGTCTCTCTCTCTCTCACACTCCCTCTCTCTTTCTCACACACTGTCCCTGTGTCTCTCACAAACACTTTCCATCTCTCTCACACACTCTCCCTCTCTCTCTCAGAGAAAGGTTCACCCTCTCTTTCTCTCACTGCCTCTCTCTCTCACACACACTCTCGCTCTCTCTCACAGACACTGTCCCTCTCTCTCACACTCCCTCTCACTCACACACACACTCTCCCTCGCTCTCACACACACGTTCTCTCTCCCTCTCACACACTCTCCCTCTCTCTGTCACACTCACTATCTCTCTCACACACTCTCCCTCTCTCTCACACACACTCTCATTCACACACCCTCTCTCTCTCAGACACATTCTCTCCCTCTCTCTCACACACACTCTCTCCTTCTCTCTCTCACATACACTCTCCCTCTCTCTCTCACACATATGCTCTCTCTGTCTCTCACACACGTTCCTGCTCTCTCACAAACACTCTCCCTCTCTCTCAAACACACTCTCCCTTCTCTCACGCACACTCCCTCTCTCTCTCTAACGCACTCTCAATCTCTCTCACATATTCTTTCCCTCTCTCTTTCACACACACACTCTCGTTATCTCTCTCACACACGCTCTCAGACAAATTCTCCCCCACTCTTTCTCTCACACACTCTCTCTCTTTCACACACATTCTTCCTCTCTCAAACCCTCTCCCTCTCTCATTCACACACACTCTCTCTCTCACACACTCTTGCTCTCTCAGACACACTCACTCACACACACTCTCTCTCTCAGACACACGCTCTCCCACTCTCACACACACTCTTCCATCCTCACACGCACTCTCCTTCTCTCACACTCACTCTCCCTCTCTCACACACACTATCTCTCTCAACCACACACTCCTTCCCTCTGTTTCACACACACTGTCTCCCTCTCTCTCACACAGTTTCCCTCTCTCTCTTTCAGCCACACTCTCTCCGTATCTCTCTCTCACACTCCCTCTCTCTCACACACACTCCCTCTCTCTCTCACACATACGCTCTCTCTCGCTCTCTCACGCACTCTCCCTCTCTCACACACACTCTCCCTCTCTCACACATACTCTCGCTTTCTCACATGCACTCTCCCTCTCTCTTTCACACACACACACTCGTTATCTCTCTCACACACACTCCGTCTCTTTCTCTAAGACAAACTCTCCCCCTCTCTCTCTCACACACACTGTCTTTCACACACATTCTTCCTCTCCCACACCCTCTCCCTCTCTCATTCACACACACTCTCTCGCTCACACACTCTCACTCTCTCAGACACACTGTCTCCCTCTCTCTCACACAGACTCTCTCCATCTCTCTCTCTCTCTCACACTCTCCCTCTGTCTCTCACACAGACTCTCCCTCTGTCTCTCACACACACTCTCCCTCTCTCTCACACACACTCTCCCTCTCTCTCACACACAATCTCCCTCTCACACACACTCTCCCTCTCACACACACTCTCCCTCTCTCTGACAAACTCTCTCCCTCTCTCACACACACTCTGCTTCTCTCTCACAAACTCTCCCTTTCTGACACACACTCTCTCTCGCTCTCACAGACACACTCTTCCTCTCTCACAAACACACTCTCCCTCTCACTTTCACACACACACTCACCATGTCTCTCTCACACACTCTCCCTCTCTCTCTCTCTCGGACACATTGTCTCCATCTCTCTCTCTGTCACACTCCCTCTCCCTCTCATACTTCCTCTCTCTCACTCACACACTCTCGCTCTCTCTCACACACACTCTCGCTCTCTCTCACACACACTCTTGCTCTCTCTCACACACACTCTCGCTCTCTCTCACACACACTCTCGCTCTCTCTCACACACACTCTCCCTCTCTCTCACACACACTCTCGCTCTCTCTCACACGCACTCTCGCTCTCTCTCACACACACTCTCGCTCTCTCTCACACACACTCTCCCTCTCTCTCACACACACACACACTCCCTCTCTCTCACAAACTCTCTCCCTCTCTCACACACACTCTCCCTATCTCACACTCACTCTCCCTTCCTCACACACACTTTGCCTCTCTCACACACACTATCTCCCTCAACCACACACTCCTTCCCTCTTTTTCACACACACTCTCTCCCTCTCTATCACACACTTTCCCTCTCTCTCTTTCAGCCACATTCTCTCCGTCTCTCTCTCTCACACTCCCACTCTTTCACACACACTCTCCCTGTCTCTCTCAAAAACACTCTCCCTCTCTCTCACACACACTCCCTCTCTCTCTCACAGACACTCTCGCTCTCTCTCACAATCCCTCACACTCACACGCACACTCTCACTCTCTCTCTCTCTCACACAGACACACACACGCACACAAACACTCACTTCTACCCTCTCTTACCACGCACAATCTCTCCCTCTCTCTCACAAACTTTCCCTCGCTCTCTTTCAAACAGACACTCACCCTCTCTCTTTCACACACACTCTCTTTCTCTCTCACATTCTCACCCTCTCTCTCACACTCTCTCTCCTTCCCTCTCTAACACACACTGTCCCTCTCTCTTTCACACACACACTCTCGCTATCTCTCTCACACACACTCCCTCTCTTTCTCTCAGACAACCTCTCCCCCTCTCTCACTCTCACACACACTCTCTCTTTCACACACATTCTTCCTCTCTCACACCCTTACCCTGTCTCTTTCACACACACTCTCTCTCTCACACTCCCTCCCTCTCTCTCACACACACTCTCCTCTCTCTCACACATACGCTCTCTCTCTCTCATGCACTCTCCCTCTCTATCACACTCTCCCTCTCTCTCTCAAACACACTGTCTCTCTCTCTTTCACACACACACTCTCGCTATCTCTCTCACACACACTCCCTCTCTTTCACTAAGACAAACTCTCACCCTCTCTCTCTGTCTCACACACACTCTCTCTTTCACACCCTCTCCCTCTCTCTGTCACACACACACACCCCTTCCCTCTCTTTCACACACACGCTCTCCCTCTCTCTCATAAACTTTCCCTCACTCTCTTTCAAACACACACTCTCCCTCTCTCTCACACACACTTACCCTCTCTCTTTCACACGCACACTCTCTCTCTCACATTCTCACCCTCTCTCTCAAACACTCTCTCCTTCCCTCTCTAACACACACTCTCCTTCTCTGTTTCACACACACACTCTCGCTATCTCTCTCACACACTCCCACTCTTTCTCTTAGACAACATCTCCCCCTCTCTCACTCTCACACACACTCTCTCTTTCACACACCTTCTTCCTCTCTCACACCCTTACCGTCTCTCTTTCACACACTTTCTCTCTCACAATCTCTCCCTCTCTCTCGCACACACTCCCCTCTCTCTCACACACACTCTCCCTTTCTCACACACTCTCCCTCTCTCACACATACTTTCCCTCACTCACACACACTTTCCCTCTCTCACAGACACTCTCCCTCTCTCACACACACTCTACCACTCTCACACACACTATCTGTCACACACACACCCCTTCTCTCTCTTTCACAGACACATTCTCCCTCTCTCTCTCTCACACACACCCTCTCTCTTTCACACATACTCTCCCTGTCTCTCTCACAAAGACTCTCCCTCTCTCTCAAACACACACTCCTTCCCTCCCTTTCACACACACCCTTTCCATCTCTCTCACACACTTTCCCTCTCTCTCTTTCAGATGCACTCTCTCGCTCTCTCTCTCTCACACTCCCTCTCTCTTTCTCATACACTCTCCATGTCTCTCTCACAAACACTTTCCCTCTCTCTCACACACTCTCCCTCTCTCTCTCAGAGACAGTTTCACCCTCTCTCTCTCACACTGCCTCTCTCTCTCACACACACTCTCGCTCTCTCTCAAAGACACTGTCCCTCTCTCTCACACTCCCTCTCACTTACTCACACACTCTCCCTCTCTCCCACACACACGTTCTCTCTCCCTCTCACACACTCTCCCTCTCTCTGTCACACGCACTATCTCTCTCAGACACTCTTCCTCTCTCTCACACACACACTCCCACTCACACACCCTCTCTCTCGCAGACACATTCTCTCCCTCTCTCACACACACTCTCTCCATCTCTCTCTCACACACTCTCCATCTCTCTCTCACATGCACTCTCCCTCTCTCTCTCACACATATGCTCTCTCTGCCTCTCACACATGCTCCTGCTCTCTCACAAACACGCTCCCTCTCTCTCACACACACTCTCCCTTCTCTCACACACACTCTCCCTCTCTCTCACAGATACGCTCTCTCTCTCTCTTACACGGTCTCAATCTCTCTCACACACATTCTGCCTCTCTCACACACACTCTCGCTCTCTCACACACACTCTCGCTCTCTCACACGCACTCTCCCTCTCTCTTTCACACACACTCTCGTTATCTCTCTCACACTAACTCCGTCTCTTTCTCTAAGACAAACTCACCCCCTCTCTCTCTCTCTCTCACACACTCTCTCTCTTTCACACACATTCTTCCTCTCTCACACCCTCTCCCTCTCTCATTCACACACTCTCTGTCTCACAAACCCTCTCTCTCTCAGACACACTCTCTCACTCTCTCTCACACAGACCCACTCCATCTCTCCGTCTCTCTCTCACACTCTCCCTCTCTCTCTCTCACCCTCTCCCTCTCTCTCTCACACACACTCTCCCTCTCTCTCTCACACACACTCTCCCTCTCTCACACACACTCCCCCTCTCTCTCACACACACTCTCCCTTTCTCTGACGAACTCTCTCCCTCTCTCTTTCTCATACACTCTCCCTGTCTCTCTCACAAACACTTTCCCTCTCTCTCACACACTCTCCCTCTCTCTCTCAGAGACAGTTTCACCCTCTCTCTCACACTGCCTCTCTCTCTCACACACACTCTCGCTCTCTCTCAAAGACACTGTCCCTCTCTCTCACACTCCCTCTCACTTACTCACACACTCTCCCTCTCTCTCACACACACGTTCTCTCTCCCTCTCACACACTCTCCCTCTCTCTGTCACACGAACTATCTCTCTCAGACACTCTCCCTCTCTCTCACACACACACTCCCACTCACACACCCTCTCTCTCTCAAACACATTCTCTCCCTCTCTCACACACACTCTCTCCATCTCTCTCTCACACACTCTCCATCTCTCTCTCACATGCACTCTCCCTCTCTCTCTCACACATATGCTCTCTCTGCCTCTCACACATGCTCCTGCTCTCTCACAAACATTCTCCCTCTCTCTCACACACACTCTCCCTTCTCTCACACACACTCACTCTCTCTCTCACACATACACTCTCTATCTCCCTTACACGCTCTCAATCTCTCTCACAACACACTCTCCCTCTCTCACACACACTCTGCCTCTCTCACACACACTCTCGCTCTCTCACACACTCTCTCGCTCTCTCACACGCACTCTTCTCTCTCTTTCACACACACTCTCGTTATCTCTCTCACACACACTCCGTCTCTTTCTCTAAGACAAAGTCTCCCCCTCTCTCTCTCTCACACACTCTCTCTCTTTCACACACATTCTTCCTCTCTCACACCCTCTCCCTCTCTCATTCACACACACTCTCTCTCTTACACACTCTCGCTCTCTCAGACACACTCTCTCACACACCCTCTCTCTCTCAGACACACTCTCTCCCTCTCTCTCACACAGACTCACTCCATCTCTCTCTCTCTCTCTCACACTCTCCCTCTCTCTCTCTCACACACACTCTCCCTCTCTCTCTCACACACACTCTCCCTCTCTCACACACACTCTCCCTTTCTCTGACAAACTCTCTCCCTCTCTCATACACACTATCCCTCTCTCACACACACTCTGCGTCTCTCACACAAACTCTCAATCTCTCTCACAAACACTCTCTCCCTCTCTCACAGACACACTCTCCCTCTCACTTTCACACACACACACTCACCCTGTCTCTCTCACACACACTCTCCCTCTCTCTCACACACACTCTCCCTATCTCTCACACACACTATCCCTTTCTCACACACTCTCCCTTTCTCACACACACTTTCCCTCTCTCACAGACACTCTCCCTCTCTCACACACACTCTACCTCTCTCACACACACTATCTCTGTCACACACACACCCCTTCCCTCTCTTTCACACACATTCTCTCCCTCTCTCTCACACACTTTCTCTCTCTCTGTCACACACTTTCCCTCGCTCTCTCACTCTCCCTCTCTCTCACACACACTCCCCCTCTCTCTCACACACACTCTCCCTCTCTCACATACACTATCTCTCTCAAACAAACACACACACTTCTACCCTATCTTTCACACTCACGCTCTCCCTCTCTCTCACAAACTTTCCCTCACTCTCTTTCAAACACACACTCTCCCTCTCTCTCACACACACTCTCCCTCTCTCTTTCACACACACTCTCTTTCTCTCTCACATTCTCACACTCTCTCTCACACACACTCTCCTCCCCTCTCTCACACACACTCTACCTCGCTCACACACACTATCTCTTTCACAGACACACCCCTTCCCTCTCTTTCACACACACTCTCTCCCTCTCTCTTACACACACTCCCGCTTACACACACATTCTTCCTCTATCACACCCTCTCCCTCTCTCTTTCACACACTCTCCCTCTCTCACACACACTCTCCCTCTCTCACAAACACTCTCCCTCTCTCACATACACTCTCCCTCTCTCACACGCACTCTCCCTCTCTCACACACACTCTCCCTCTCTCACACACACTCTCCCTCTTTCACACACACTCTCTCTCTCACACACACTCTCCCTCTCTCAAACACACTCTCCTTCTCTCACACAAACTCTCCCTCTCTCTCACACAAACCCTCTCTCTCACACAAACTCATTCTCTCTCTCTCTCTCACACACGCACACACACCCTCTCTCTTTCACAAACTCTTTCTCTCTCTCACTCTCTCTATCACACACACACTCTCCCTTTCACTTTCACACACACACACTCATCCTGTCTCTCGCACACACTCTCCCTCTCAGACACACACTATCTCTTTCTCTCTCACACACTCCCTCTCTCTCAGACACACACTCTCCCTCTCTCTCACACACTCGCTCTCCCTGTCTCTGACAAACTCTCTCCCTTTCTCACACACACTCTCCCTCTCTGTCACACACTATCCCTCTCTCACAGACACTCTCCCCTCTCACACACACTCTCCCTCTCTCTCACACACTATCTCTCTCTCACACACACACTCCTTCCCTCTCTTTCACACACACTCTATCCCTCTCTCTCACACAATTTCCCTCTCTCTCTTTCAGATGCACTCTCTCCCACTCTCTCTCACACTCCCTCTCTCTTTCTCACACACTCTCCGTTTATCTCTCACAAACATTTTCCTTCTCTGTCACACACTCTCCCTCTCTCTCTCAGAGACTGTTTCACCCTCTCTCTCTCACACTCCCTCTCTCTCTCACACACACTCTCGCTCTCTCTCTCTATCTCACCACACACTCTCACACTCTTCCCCTCACACACACCCTCCCTCTTCCTCGCACACTCTTTCTCTCACACACACATTCCCTCCCTCTCTCTCACAGACACTCCCTGTCTCTTTCAACCCACACTCTCACTCTCAGCCCCTCACACACACCCTCCCTCTTCCTCACACACTCTGTCTCTCAGACACACACACACTCTCCCTCTCTCACACACTCACTCTATCTCTGTTAGACACACTCTCTCCCTCCCTCTTTCTCAGATGCACTCTCTCCCTCTCTCACACACAAACTCTCTCTCCCTCTCTGTCTTTCAAAAGCACCCACTCACTCACACCCATACTCTCTCCCGCTTGTGCACACACACTTTCTATCTCACACACACTCTCTCCCTCTCTCTCACACACTTTCCCTCTCTCTCTTTCAGATGCACTCTCTCTCTCTCTCTCTGTTAGACACACTCTCTCCCTCCCACTATCTCAGATGCACTCTCTCCCTCTCTCACACGCCAACTCTCTCTCCCTCTCTGTCTTTCAAAAACACCCACTCACTCACACCCACACTCTCTCCCTCTAGTGCACACACACTTTCTATCTCACACACACTCTCTCCCTCTCTCACGCAAACAAACTCTCTCTCCCTCTCTGTCCCTCAAAAACACTCACCCACTCACAAACACTCTCCCTCTCTCTCACACATACAATCCCTCTCTCTCATAGACACTCTCCCTCTCTCACACACACTCTTTCTCTCACACACACACTCCTTCCCTCTCTTTTACACACACTGTCTCTCTCTCTCTCACACTCCCTCTCTCTTTCTCACACACTGTCCCTGTGTCTCTCACAAACACTTTCCATCTCTCTCACACACTCTCCCTCTCTCTCTCAGAGAAAGGTTCACCCTCTCTTTCTCTCACTGCCTCTCTCTCTCACACACACTCTCGCTCTCTCTCACAGACACTGTCCCTCTCTCTCACACTCCCTCTCACTCACACACACACTCTCCCTCGCTCTCACACACACGTTCTCTCTCCCTCTCACACACTCTCCCTCTCTCTGTCACACTCACTATCTCTCTCACACACTCTCCCTCTCTCTCACACACACTCTCATTCACACACCCTCTCTCTCTCAGACACATTCTCTCCCTCTCTCTCACACACACTCTCTCCTTCTCTCTCTCACATACACTCTCCCTCTCTCTCTCACACATATGCTCTCTCTGTCTCTCACACACGTTCCTGCTCTCTCACAAACACTCTCCCTCTCTCTCAAACACACTCTCCCTTCTCTCACGCACACTCCCTCTCTCTCTCTAACGCACTCTCAATCTCTCTCACATATTCTTTCCCTCTCTCTTTCACACACACACTCTCGTTATCTCTCTCACACACGCTCTCAGACAAATTCTCCCCCACTCTTTCTCTCACACACTCTCTCTCTTTCACACACATTCTTCCTCTCTCAAACCCTCTCCCTCTCTCATTCACACACACTCTCTCTCTCACACACTCTTGCTCTCTCAGACACACTCACTCACACACACTCTCTCTCTCAGACACACGCTCTCCCACTCTCACACACACTCTTCCATCCTCACACGCACTCTCCTTCTCTCACACTCACTCTCCCTCTCTCACACACACTATCTCTCTCAACCACACACTCCTTCCCTCTGTTTCACACACACTGTCTCCCTCTCTCTCACACAGTTTCCCTCTCTCTCTTTCAGCCACACTCTCTCCGTATCTCTCTCTCACACTCCCTCTCTCTCACACACACTCCCTCTCTCTCTCACACATACGCTCTCTCTCGCTCTCTCACGCACTCTCCCTCTCTCACACACACTCTCCCTCTCTCACACATACTCTCGCTTTCTCACATGCACTCTCCCTCTCTCTTTCACACACACACACTCGTTATCTCTCTCACACACACTCCGTCTCTTTCTCTAAGACAAACTCTCCCCCTCTCTCTCTCACACACACTGTCTTTCACACACATTCTTCCTCTCCCACACCCTCTCCCTCTCTCATTCACACACACTCTCTCGCTCACACACTCTCACTCTCTCAGACACACTGTCTCCCTCTCTCTCACACAGACTCTCTCCATCTCTCTCTCTCTCTCACACTCTCCCTCTGTCTCTCACACAGACTCTCCCTCTGTCTCTCACACACACTCTCCCTCTCTCTCACACACACTCTCCCTCTCTCTCACACACAATCTCCCTCTCACACACACTCTCCCTCTCACACACACTCTCCCTCTCTCTGACAAACTCTCTCCCTCTCTCACACACACTCTGCTTCTCTCTCACAAACTCTCCCTTTCTGACACACACTCTCTCTCGCTCTCACAGACACACTCTTCCTCTCTCACAAACACACTCTCCCTCTCACTTTCACACACACACTCACCATGTCTCTCTCACACACTCTCCCTCTCTCTCTCTCTCGGACACATTGTCTCCATCTCTCTCTCTGTCACACTCCCTCTCCCTCTCATACTTCCTCTCTCTCACTCACACACTCTCGCTCTCTCTCACACACACTCTCGCTCTCTCTCACACACACTCTTGCTCTCTCTCACACACACTCTCGCTCTCTCTCACACACACTCTCGCTCTCTCTCACACACACTCTCCCTCTCTCTCACACACACTCTCGCTCTCTCTCACACGCACTCTCGCTCTCTCTCACACACACTCTCGCTCTCTCTCACACACACTCTCCCTCTCTCTCACACACACACACACTCCCTCTCTCTCACAAACTCTCTCCCTCTCTCACACACACTCTCCCTATCTCACACTCACTCTCCCTTCCTCACACACACTTTGCCTCTCTCACACACACTATCTCCCTCAACCACACACTCCTTCCCTCTTTTTCACACACACTCTCTCCCTCTCTATCACACACTTTCCCTCTCTCTCTTTCAGCCACATTCTCTCCGTCTCTCTCTCTCACACTCCCACTCTTTCACACACACTCTCCCTGTCTCTCTCAAAAACACTCTCCCTCTCTCTCACACACACTCCCTCTCTCTCTCACAGACACTCTCGCTCTCTCTCACAATCCCTCACACTCACACGCACACTCTCACTCTCTCTCTCTCTCACACAGACACACACACGCACACAAACACTCACTTCTACCCTCTCTTACCACGCACAATCTCTCCCTCTCTCTCACAAACTTTCCCTCGCTCTCTTTCAAACAGACACTCACCCTCTCTCTTTCACACACACTCTCTTTCTCTCTCACATTCTCACCCTCTCTCTCACACTCTCTCTCCTTCCCTCTCTAACACACACTGTCCCTCTCTCTTTCACACACACACTCTCGCTATCTCTCTCACACACACTCCCTCTCTTTCTCTCAGACAACCTCTCCCCCTCTCTCACTCTCACACACACTCTCTCTTTCACACACATTCTTCCTCTCTCACACCCTTACCCTGTCTCTTTCACACACACTCTCTCTCTCACACTCCCTCCCTCTCTCTCACACACACTCTCCTCTCTCTCACACATACGCTCTCTCTCTCTCATGCACTCTCCCTCTCTATCACACTCTCCCTCTCTCTCTCAAACACACTGTCTCTCTCTCTTTCACACACACACTCTCGCTATCTCTCTCACACACACTCCCTCTCTTTCACTAAGACAAACTCTCACCCTCTCTCTCTGTCTCACACACACTCTCTCTTTCACACCCTCTCCCTCTCTCTGTCACACACACACACCCCTTCCCTCTCTTTCACACACACGCTCTCCCTCTCTCTCATAAACTTTCCCTCACTCTCTTTCAAACACACACTCTCCCTCTCTCTCACACACACTTACCCTCTCTCTTTCACACGCACACTCTCTCTCTCACATTCTCACCCTCTCTCTCAAACACTCTCTCCTTCCCTCTCTAACACACACTCTCCTTCTCTGTTTCACACACACACTCTCGCTATCTCTCTCACACACTCCCACTCTTTCTCTTAGACAACATCTCCCCCTCTCTCACTCTCACACACACTCTCTCTTTCACACACCTTCTTCCTCTCTCACACCCTTACCGTCTCTCTTTCACACACTTTCTCTCTCACAATCTCTCCCTCTCTCTCGCACACACTCCCCTCTCTCTCACACACACTCTCCCTTTCTCACACACTCTCCCTCTCTCACACATACTTTCCCTCACTCACACACACTTTCCCTCTCTCACAGACACTCTCCCTCTCTCACACACACTCTACCACTCTCACACACACTATCTGTCACACACACACCCCTTCTCTCTCTTTCACAGACACATTCTCCCTCTCTCTCTCTCACACACACCCTCTCTCTTTCACACATACTCTCCCTGTCTCTCTCACAAAGACTCTCCCTCTCTCTCAAACACACACTCCTTCCCTCCCTTTCACACACACCCTTTCCATCTCTCTCACACACTTTCCCTCTCTCTCTTTCAGATGCACTCTCTCGCTCTCTCTCTCTCACACTCCCTCTCTCTTTCTCATACACTCTCCATGTCTCTCTCACAAACACTTTCCCTCTCTCTCACACACTCTCCCTCTCTCTCTCAGAGACAGTTTCACCCTCTCTCTCTCACACTGCCTCTCTCTCTCACACACACTCTCGCTCTCTCTCAAAGACACTGTCCCTCTCTCTCACACTCCCTCTCACTTACTCACACACTCTCCCTCTCTCCCACACACACGTTCTCTCTCCCTCTCACACACTCTCCCTCTCTCTGTCACACGCACTATCTCTCTCAGACACTCTTCCTCTCTCTCACACACACACTCCCACTCACACACCCTCTCTCTCGCAGACACATTCTCTCCCTCTCTCACACACAACTCTCTCCATCTCTCTCTCACACACTCTCCATCTCTCTCTCACATGCACTCTCCCTCTCTCTCTCACACATATGCTCTCTCTGCCTCTCACACATGCTCCTGCTCTCTCACAAACACGCTCCCTCTCTCTCACACACACTCTCCCTTCTCTCACACACACTCACTCTCTCTCTCACAGATACGCTCTCTCTCTCTCTTACACGGTCTCAATCTCTCTCACACACATTCTGCCTCTCTCACACACACTCTCGCTCTCTCACACACACTCTCGCTCTCTCACACGCACTCTCCCTCTCTCTTTCACACACACTCTCGTTATCTCTCTCACACTAACTCCGTCTCTTTCTCTAAGACAAACTCACCCCCTCTCTCTCTCTCTCTCACACACTCTCTCTCTTTCACACACATTCTTCCTCTCTCACACCCTCTCCCTCTCTCATTCACACACTCTCTGTCTCACAAACCCTCTCTCTCTCAGACACACTCTCTCACTCTCTCTCACACAGACCCACTCCATCTCTCCGTCTCTCTCTCACACTCTCCCTCTCTCTCTCTCACACTCTCCCTCTCTCTCTCACACACACTCTCCCTCTCTCTCTCACACACACTCTCCCTCTCTCACACACACTCCCCCCTCTCTCTCACACACACTCTCCCTTTCTCTGACGAACTCTCTCCCTCTCTCTTTCTCATACACTCTCCCTGTCTCTCTCACAAACACTTTCCCTCTCTCTCACACACTCTCCCTCTCTCTCTCAGAGACAGTTTCACCCTCTCTCTCACACTGCCTCTCTCTCTCACACACACTCTCGCTCTCTCTCAAAGACACTGTCCCTCTCTCTCACACTCCCTCTCACTTACTCACACACTCTCCCTCTCTCTCACACACACGTTCTCTCTCCCTCTCACACACTCTCCCTCTCTCTGTCACACGAACTATCTCTCTCAGACACTCTCCCTCTCTCTCACACACACACTCCCACTCACACACCCTCTCTCTCTCAAACACATTCTCTCCCTCTCTCACACACACTCTCTCCATCTCTCTCTCACACACTCTCCATCTCTCTCTCACATGCACTCTCCCTCTCTCTCTCACACATATGCTCTCTCTGCCTCTCACACATGCTCCTGCTCTCTCACAAACATTCTCCCTCTCTCTCACACACACTCTCCCTTCTCTCACACACACTCACTCTCTCTCTCACACATACGCTCTCTATCTCCCTTACACGCTCTCAATCTCTCTCACAACACACTCTCCCTCTCTCACACACACTCTGCCTCTCTCACACACACTCTCGCTCTCTCACACACTCTCTCGCTCTCTCACACGCACTCTTCTCTCTCTTTCACACACACTCTCGTTATCTCTCTCACACACACTCCGTCTCTTTCTCTAAGACAAAGTCTCCCCCTCTCTCTCTCTCACACACTCTCTCTCTTTCACACACATTCTTCCTCTCTCACACCCTCTCCCTCTCTCATTCACACACACTCTCTCTCTTACACACTCTCGCTCTCTCAGACACACTCTCTCACACACCCTCTCTCTCTCAGACACACGCTCTCCCTCTCTCTCACACAGACTCACTCCATCTCTCTCTCTCTCTCACACACTCTCCCTCTCTCTCTCTCACACACACTCTCCCTCTCTCTCTCACACACACTCTCCCTCTCTCACACACACTCTCCCTTTCTCTGACAAACTCTCTCCCTCTCTCATACACACTATCCCTCTCTCACACACACTCTGCGTCTCTCACACAAACTCTCAATCTCTCTCACAAACACTCTCTCCCTCTCTCACAGACACACTCTCCCTCTCACTTTCACACACACACACTCACCCTGTCTCTCTCACACACACTCTCCCTCTCTCTCACACACACTCTCCCTATCTCTCACACACACTATCCCTTTCTCACACACTCTCCCTTTCTCACACACACTTTCCCTCTCTCACACACACTTTCCCTCTCTCACAGACACTCTCCCTCTCTCACACACACTCTACCTCTCTCACACACACTATCTCTGTCACACAAACACCCCTTCCCTCTCTTTCACACACATTCTCTCCCTCTCTCTCACACACTTTCCCTCTCTCTCTTTCAGATGCACTCTCTCGCTCTCTCCCTCTCACACTCCCTCTCTCTTTCTCATACACTCTCCCTGTCTCTCTCACAAACACTTTCCCTCTCTCTCACACACTCTCCCTCTCTCTCTCTCAGAGACAGTTTCACCCTCTCTCTCTCACACTGCCTCTCTCTCTCACACACACTCTACCTCTCTCACACACACTATCTCTGTCACACACACACCCCTTCCCTCTCTTTCACACACATTCTCTCCCTCTCTCTCACACACTTTCTCTCTCTCTGTCACACACTTTCCCTCGCTCTCTCACTCTCCCTCTCTCTCACACACACTCCCCCTCTCTCTCACACACACTCTCCCTCTCTCACATACACTATCTCTCTCAAACAAACACACACACTTCTACCCTATCTTTCACACTCACGCTCTCCCTCTCTCTCACAAACTTTCCCTCACTCTCTTTCAAACACACACTCTCCCTCTCTCTCACACACACTCTCCCTCTCTCTTTCACACACACTCTCTTTCTCTCTCACATTCTCACACTCTCTCTCACACACACTCTCCTCCCCTCTCTCACACACACTCTACCTCGCTCACACACACTATCTCTTTCACAGACACACCCCTTCCCTCTCTTTCACACACACTCTCTCCCTCTCTCTTACACACACTCCCGCTTACACACACATTCTTCCTCTATCACACCCTCTCCCTCTCTCTTTCACACACTCTCCCTCTCTCACACACACTCTCCCACTCTCACAAACACTCTCCCTCTCTCACATACACTCTCCCTCTCTCACACGCACTCTCCCTCTCTCACACACACTCTCCCTCTCTCACACACACTCTCCCTCTCTCACACACACTCTCCCTCTTTCACACACACTCTCTCTCTCACACACACTCTCCCTCTCTCAAACACACTCTCCTTCTCTCACACAAACTCTCCCTCTCTCTCACACAAACCCTCTCTCTCACACAAACTCATTCTCTCTCTCTCTCTCACACACGCACACACACCCTCTCTCTTTCACAAACTCTTTCTCTCTCACACTCTCTCACTCTCTCTATCACACACACACTCTCCCTTTCACTTTCACACACACACACTCATCCTGTCTCTCGCACACACTCTCCCTCTCAGACACACACTATCTCTTTCTCTCTCACACACTCCCTCTCTCACACACACACTCTCCCTCTCTCTCACACACACTCTCCCCCTCTCTCTCACACACACTCTCCCTTTCTCACACACACTCTCCCTTTCTCACACACACTCTCCCTATCTCAAAGACACTCTGCCTATCTCACAGACACTCTCCCTCTCTCACACACACTCTACCTCTCTCACACACTATCTCTGTCACACACACACCCCTTCCCTCTCTTTCACACACACGCTCTCCCTCTCTCTCACAAACTTTCCCTCACTCTCTTTCAAACACACACTCTCCATCTTGCTCACACACACTTACCCGCTCTCTTTCACACACACACTCTTTCTCTCTCACATTCTCACCCTCTCTCTCAAACACTCTCTCCTTCCCTCTCCAACACACACTCTCCCTCTCACTTTCACATTCACACTCTCGCTATCTCACTCACACACACTCCCTCTCTTTCTCTTAGACAACCTCTCCCCCTCTCTCACTCTCACACACACTCTCTCTTTCACACACCTTCTTCCTCTCTCACACCCTTACCCTCTCTCTTTCACACACACTTTCTCTCTCACACTCTCTCCCTCTCTCTCGCACACACTCTCCTCTGTCTCACACATACGCTCTCTCTCTCATACGCTCTCTCCCTCTCTCATCCACTCTCCCTCTCTCTCACACTCTCCGTCTCCCTCTCTCACACACACTGTCCCTCTCTCTTTCACACACACACTTTCGCTATCTCTCTCACACACACTCCCTCTCTTTCCCTTAGACAAACTCTCGCCCTCTCTCTCTCTCACACACTGTCTTTCACACACATTCTTCCTCTCTCAAACCCTCTCCCTCTCTCTGTCACACACACTCTCTCTCTCACACACTCTCACTCGATCTCTCAGACACACTCGCACTCACACACCCTCTCTCTCTCAGACACACTCTCTCCCTCTCTCTCACACACCGCACACACTCTCACCGTCTCTCTCACACACACTGTCCCTCTGTCTCACACATACTCTCTCCCTCTCTCTCTCTCACACACACTCTCCCTCTCACTTTCAAACATACACTCACCCTTTCTCTCTCACACACTCTCCCTCTCTCTCCCTCGGACACACTCTCTCCGTCTCTCTCTCTCACAGTCCCTCTCTCTCTCACAATCCCTCTCTCTCACACACAAACTCTCCCTCTCTCTCACACACTCTCTCCCCCTTTCTCTGAAACACACTCTCCCTCTCTCTCACACACTCGATCTCCCTGTCTCTGACAAAATCTCCGTATCTCACACACTCTCTCCTTCTCTCACACACTCTCTCCCTCTATCACACACACTCTCTCATACTCACACACACTCTCCCTCTCTCTCACACACTCTCCCTCTCTCTCCCTCTCTCACAGACCCTCTCCCTCTTTCACACACACTATCTCTCTCACACACACACCCCTTCCCTCTCTTTCACACACACTCTCTCCCTCTCTCTCACACACACTCCCTCTTACACACACATTCTTCCTCTCTAACAGCCTCTCCCTCTCTCTTTCACACACTCTCCCTCTCTCACACACTCTCTCCCTCTCTCACACACACTCTCCCTCTCTCACACACACTCTCCCTCTCTCAAACACACTCTCCCTCTCTCACACAAACTCTCCCTCTCTCTCACACAAACTCTCCCTCTCTCTCACACAAACTCTCCCTCTCTCTTCCGCACACTTACTCTCTCTCTCTCTCTCTCTCTCTCTCTCTCACAAACACACACCCTCTCTCTTTCACAAACTCTTTCTCTCTCAGTCTCTCTCCCACTCTCTCTCACACACACACTCTCCCTCTCACTTTCATACACACACTCACCCTGTCTCTCTCACACACTCTCCCTCTCTCGGACACACTCTCTCCCTCTCTCTCACACACACTCTCCCTCTCTCTCACACACACTCTCCCCCTCTGTCACACACACACTCTTCCTTTCTCACACAGTCTCCCTTTCTCACACACTCTCCCTCTCTCACACATACTTTCCCTCTCTCACACACACTTTCTCTCTCTCACAGACACTCTCCCTCTCTCACACACAGTCTACCTCTCTCACACACACTATCTCTGTCACACACACACCCCTTCCCTCTCTTTAACAGACACCATTCTCCCTCTCTCTCTCTCACACACACCCTCTCTCTTTCACACATACTCTCCCTGTCTCTCTCACAAAGACTCTCCCTCTCTCTCAAACACACACTCCTTCCCTCCCTTTCACACACACTCTTTCCATCTCTCTCACACACTTTCCCTCTCTCTCTTTCAGATGCACTCTCTCGCTCTCTCTCTCTCACACTCCCTCTCTCTTTCTCATACACTCTCCCTGTCTCTCTCACAAACACTTTCCCTCTCTCTCACACACTCTCCCTCTCTCTCTCAGAGACGGTTTCACCCTCTCTCTCTCACACTGCCTCTCTCTCTCACACACACTCTCGCTCTCTCTCAAAGACACTGTCCCTCTCTCTCACACTCCCTCTCACTTACTCACACACTCTCCCTCTCTCTCACACACACGTTCTCTCTCCCTCTCACACACTCTCCCTCTCTCTGTCACACGAACTATCTCTCTCAGACACTCTCCCTCTCTCTCACACACACACTCCCACTCACACACCCTCTCTCTCTCAAACACATTCTCTCCCTCTCTCACACACACTCTCTCCATCTCTCTCTCACACACTCTCCATCTCTCTATCTCACATGCACACTCCCTCTCTCTCTCACACACATGCTCTCTCTGCCTCTCACACATGCTCCTGCTCTCTCACAAACATTCTCCCTCTCTCTCACACACACTCTCCCTTCTCTCACACACACTCACTCTCTCTCTCACACATACGCTCTCTATCTCCCTTACACGCTCTCAATCTCTCTCACAACACACTCTCCCTCTCTCACACACACTCTGCCTCTCTCGCACACACTCTCGCTCTCTCACACACTCTCTCGCTCTCTCACACGCACTCTCCCTCTCTCTTTCACACACACTCTCGTTATCTCTCTCACACACACTCCGTCTCTTTCTCTAAGACAAAGTCTCCCCCTCTCTCTCTCTCACACACTCTCTCTCTTTCACACACATTCTTCCTCTCTCACACCCTCTCCCTCTCTCATTCACACACACTCTCTCTCTTACACACTCTCGCTCTCTCAGACACACTCTCTCACACACCCTCTCTCAGACACACTCTCTCCCTCTCTCTCACACAGACTCACTCCATCTCTCTCTCTCTCTCTCTCACACTCTCCCTCTCTCTCTCTCACACACACTCTCCCTCTCTCTCTCACACTCCCTTTCTCTGACAAACTCTCTCCCTCTCTCATACACACTATCCCTCTCTCACACACACTCTGCGTCTCTCACACACACTCTCAATCTCTCTCACACACACTATCTCCCTCTCTCACAGACACACTCTCCCTCTCACTTTCACACACACACTCACCCTGTCTCTCTCACACACTCTCCCTCTCTTTCACACAGACTCTCTCCCTATCTCTCACACACACTATCCCTTTCTCACACACTCTCCCTTTCTCACACACACTTTCCCTCTCTCACACACACTTTCCCTCTCTCACAGACACTCTCCCTCTCTCACACACACTCTTCCTCTCTCACACACACTATCTCTGTCACACAAACACCGCTTCCCTCTCTTTCACCCACATTCTCTCCCTCTCTCTCACACACTTTCTCTCTCTCTGTCACACACTTTCCCTCGCTCTCTCACTCTCCTCTCTCTCACACACGCTCCCCCTCTCTCTCACACATACTCTCCCTCTCTCACATACACTATCTCTCTCACACAAACACACACACTTCTACCCTATCTTTCACACTCACGCTCTCCCTCTCTCTCACAAACTTTCCCTCACTCTCTTTCAAACACACACTCTCCCTCTCTCTCACACACACTTACCCTCTCTCTTTCACACACACTCTTTCTCTCTCACATTCTCACACTCTCTCTCACACACACTCTCCTTCCCTCTCTCACACACACTCTACCTCTCTCACACACACTCTCTCTTTCAAACACACACCCCTTCCCTCTCTTTCACACACACTCTCTCCCTCTCTCTCACACAGACTCCCTCTTACACACACATTCTTCCTCTCTAACACCCTCTCCCTCTCTCTTTCACACACTCTCCCTCTCTCACACACACTCTCCCTCTCTCACACACACTCTCCCTCTCTCACACACACTCTCCCTCTCTCACACACACTCTCCCTCTCTCACACACACCCTCCCTCTCTCACACACACCCTCCCTCTCTCACACATACTCTCCCTCTCTCACACACACTTCCCTCTCTCACACACTCTCCCTCGCCCCCTCACTCTCCCTCTCTCTTACACACACTCCCCCTCTCTCTCACACACAATCTCCCTCTCTCACACACACTATCTCTCTCACACAAACACACACACTTCTACCCTCTCTTTCACACTCACGCTCTCCCTCTCTCTCACAAACTTTCCCTCACTCTCTTTCAAACACACACTCTCCCTCTCTCTCACAAACACTTACCCTCTCTCTTTCACACACACTCTCTTTCTCTCTCACATTCTCACACTCTCTCTCACACACACTCTCTCCCTCTTTCTCGCACTGACTCACTCCATCTCTCTCTCTCTCTCTCTCTCTCACACACACTCTCCCTCTCTCTCACACACACTCTCCCTTTCTCTGACAAACTCTCTCCCTCTCTCATACACACTATCCCTCTCTCACACACACTCTGCGTCTCTCACACAAACTCTCAATCTCTCTCACACACACTCTCTCCCTCTCTCACAGACACACTCTCCCTCTCACTTTCACACACACACTCACCCTGTCTCTCTCACACACTCTCCCTCTCTTTCACACAGACTCTCTCCCTATCTCTCACACACACTATCCCTTTCAGACACACTCTCCCTCTCACTTTCACACACACACTCACCCTGTCTCTCTCACACACTCTCCCTCTCTTTCACACAGACTCTCTCCCTATCTCTCACACACACTATCCCTTTCTCACACACTCTCCCTCTCTCACACACACTTTCCCTCTCTCACAGACACTCTCCCTCTCTCACACACACTCTTCCTCTCTCACACACACTATCTCTGTCACACAAACACCCCTTCCTTCTCTTTCACACACATTCTCTCCCTCTCTCTCACACACTTTCTCTCTCTCTGTCACACACTTTCCCTCGCTCTCTCACTCTCCCTCTCTCTCACACACGCTCCGCCTCTCTCTCACACATACTCTCCCTCTCTCACATACACTATCTCTCTCACACAAACACACACACTTCTACCCTATCTTTCACACTCACGCTCTCCCTCTCTCTCACAAACTTTCCCTCACTCTCTTTCAAACACACACTCTCCCTCTCTCTCACACACACTTACCCTCTCTCTTTCACACACACTCTCTTTCTCTCTCACATTCTCACACTCTCTCTCACACACACTCTCCTTCCCTCTCTCACACACACTCTACCTCTCTCACACACACTATCTCTTTCAAACACACACCCCTTCCCTGTCTTTCACACACACTCTCTCCCTCTCTCTCACACAGACTCCCTCTTACACACACATTCTTCCTCTCTAACACCCTCTCCCTCTCTCTTTCACACACTCTCCCTCTCTCACACACACTCTCCCTCACTCTCACACTCTCCCTCTCTCACACACAATCTCCCTCTCTCTTTGACACACACAAACTCCGTGTCTCTCTCACACATACTCCCTCTCTCCCACTTAGACACACTCTCCCACTCTCTCTCTCATTCACACACACTCTCCTTCTCTCACACTCCCCCTCCCTCTCACTGACACTCTCCCTCACTCTCTCACAGACGCACTCTCCCTCTCTCTGTCACACACACTCTCGCTCACTCTCTCACACACACACACTCTCTCTCTCACACCCTCTACCTCACTTTGTCACACACACTCTCCCTCTCTCTCACACACAATCCCTGTCTCTCACACACACTCTCCCTCTCTCACACACACTCTCCCTCTCTCACACACACTCTCCCTCTCTCACATACACTCTCCTTCTCTCACACACACTCTCCCTCTCTCACACACAATCTCCCTCTCTCACACACACTGTCTCCCTCTCTCACACACACTCTCCCTCTCTCACACACACTCTCCCTCTCTCTCAGACACTCTCTCCCTCACACACACTTTCTCTCTCACACTATCTCCCTCTCTCTCACACACACACACTCTTTACCACCTCTCACACACACTCTCCCTCTCTCTTTGACACACACAACCTCCGTGTCTCTCTCACACATACTCCCTCTCTCCCACTTAGACACACTCTCCCACTCTCTCACACACTGTCCCTCTCTCTCTCTCTCAGACACAGTCACTCCCTCTCTCATTCACACACACTCTCCTTCTCTCACACTCTCCCTCCCTCTCACTGACACTCTCCCTCACTCTCTCACAGACACACTCTCCCTCTCTCTCACACACACACTCTCCCTCACTCTCTCACACACACGCACTCTCTCTCTCACACCCTCTACCTCACTTTGTCACACACACTCTCCCTCTCTCTCACACACAATCCCTGTCTCTCACACACACTCTCCCTCTCTCACACGCATTCTCCCTCTCTCACACACACTCTCACCATCTCTCACACACACTCTCCTTCTCTCACACACACTCTCCCTCTCTCACACGCACTCTCCCTCTCTCACACACACTCTCCCTCTCTCACACACAATCTCCCTCTCTCACACACACTCACCCTCTCTCACACATACTCTCCCTCTCTCACACACACTTCCCTCTCTCACACACTCTCCCTCTCTCACACACACTCTCCCTCTCTCAAACACACTCTCCCTCTCTCACACAAACTCTCCCTCTCTCTCACACAAACTCTCCCTCACTCTCACACAAACTCATTCTCTCTCTCTCTCTCTCACACACGCACACACACCCTCTCTCTTTCACAAACTCTTTCTCTCTCACACTCTCTCCCTCTCTCTATCACACAGACACTCTCCCTTTCACTTTCACACACGCACACTCACCCTGTCTCTCACACACACTCTCCCTCTCGGACACACACTCTCTCTTTCTCTCTCACACACTCCCTCTCTCTCTCACACACACACTCTCCCTCTCTCTCACACACACTCTCCCCCTCTCTCTCACACACACTCTCCCTCTCTCTCACACACAAGCCCTCTCTCTCACACACACTCTCCCTCTCTCACACATACTCTCCCTCTCTCACACACGCTCCCCCTCTCTCACACATGCTATCTCTGTCACACTCACTCCCCTTCCCTCTCTTTCACACACAGTCTCTCACTCTCTCTCACGCACTTTCCCTCTCTCTCTTTTAGACACACTGTCTCCCTCTCTCTCTCTCTCTCCCTCTCTCTCACACACACTCTCCCTCTCTCTCACACACTCTCCCTCTCTCACAAACTCTCTCCCTCTCTCACACACACGCTCTCCCTCTCTCTCACAAACTTTCCCTCACTCTCTTTCAAACACACACTCTCCTTCTCTCTCACACACACTTACCCTCTCTCTTTCACACACACTCTCTTTCTCTCTCACATTCTCACACTCTCTCTCACACACACTCTCCTTCCCTCTCTCACACACACTCTACCTCTCTCACACACACTATCTCTTTCAAACACACACCCCTTCCCTCTCTTTCACACACACTCTCTCCCTCTCTCTCACACAGACTCCCTCTTACACACACATTCTTCCTCTCTAACACCCTCTCCCTCTCTCTTTCACACACTCTCCCTCTCTCACACACACTCTCCCTCTCTCACACACACTCTCACCATCTCTCACACACACTCTCCTTCTCTCACACACACTCTCCTTCTCTCACACGCACTCTCCCTCTCTCACACACACTCTCCCTCTCTCACACACAATCTCCCTCTCTCACACACACTCACCCTCTCTCACACATACTCTCCCTCTCTCACACACACTTCCCTCTCTCACACACTCTCCCTCTCTCACACACACTCTCCCTCTCTCAAACACACTCTCCCTCTCTCACACAAACTCTCCCTCTCTCTCACACAAACTCTCCCTCTCTCTCACACAAACTCATTCTCTCTCTCTCTCTCTCACACACGCACACACACCCTCTCTCTTTCACAAACTCTTTCTCTCTCACACTCTCTCCCTCTCTCTATCACACACACACTCTCCCTTTCACTTTCACACACGCACACTCACCCTGTCTCTCGCACACACTCTCCCTCTCGGACACACACTCTCTCTTTCTCTCTCACACACTCCCTCTCTCTCTCACACACACACTCTCCCTATCTCTCACACACACTCTCCCCCTCTCTCTCACACACACTCTCCCTTTCTCACACACACTCTCCCTCTCTCACAGACACTCTCCCTCTCTCACAGACACTCTCCCTCTCTCACACACACTCTACCTCTCTCACACACACTATCTCTTTCACACACACACACCCCTTCCCTCTCTTTCACACACACTCTCTCCCTCTCTCTTACACACACTCTCCCTCTCTCACACACACTCTCCCTCTCTCACACACACTCTCCCTCTCTCACACACACTCTCCCTCTCTCATACACACTCTCCCTCTCTCACACACACTCTCCCTCTCTCATACACACCCTCCCTCTCTCACACACACCCTCCCTCTCTCACACACACTCTCCCTCTCTCACGCATACTCTCCCTCTCTCACACACTTCCCTCTCTCACACACTCACCCTCGCCTCCTCACTCTCCCTCTCTCTCACACACACTCCCCCTCTCTCTCACACACAATCTCCCTCTCTCACACACACTCTCCCTCTCTCACACACACTCTCCCTCTCTCACACACAATCTCCCTCTCTCACACACACTGTCTCCCTCTCTCACACACACTCTACCTCTCTCACACACACTCTCCCTCTCTCACACACACTCTCCCTCTCTCACATAAATTCTCCCTCTCTCACAAACACTCTCCCTCTCTCACAAACACCTTCACTCTTGCACACACTCTCCCTCTCTCACACACAGACATTCACTCCTTCCCTTTCTCACACACACTCTCCCTCTTGTTCATACACACTCTCTCCCTCTCTCACACACACGCTCCCTCTCTCTCTCACACACGCTCTGTCTCTCACACACTCTACCTCACTTTGACACACATACTCTCCCGCTTTCTCACACACATGCCCTCTCCCTCACACACATTCTCCCTCTCTCACAAACACTCTCCCTCTCTCACACACATTCTCCCTCTCTCACAATCCCTCTCCCTCTCTCAAAAAAAATCTCCCTGTCTCACACACACTCTCCCTCTGTCACACACACACATTCACTCCTCTTTCTCACACACACACTCCCTCTTGTTCAGACACGCGCCCCCTCTCTCTCACACTTTCCCTCTCTCTCTTTCAGACACACTCTGTCCCTCGCTCTCTATCACACTCCCTCTCTCTTTCAGACACACTCTCCCTCTCTCTCTCACAGACACTGTCCCTGTCACTTTCACCAACACTCTCTCTCTTTCAAACACGCTCTCTCTCCCTTGCGCTCCCACACACACACTCTCTCCCTCACACGCTCTCCCACTCTCTCTCTATCACACATTCTCACTCTGTATCTCACACATTCTGTCTCTTTCTCAAACAAAAAGCTCTCCCACTCTCTCTCACACATAAGCTCCCCCTCTCTCACACACACGCTCTCTCTCACACACTCTACCTCACTTTGACACACACAATCTCCCTCTCTCTCACACACAAGCCCTCTCTCTCACACACACTCTCCCTCTCTCACACACACTCTCCCTCTCTCACACACGCTCCCCCTCTCTCACACATGCTATCTCTGTCACACTCACTCCCCTTCCCTCTCTTTCACACACAGTCTCTCACTCTCTCTCACGCACTTTCCCTCTCTCTCTTTTAGACACACTCTCTCCCTCTCTCTCTCACTCTCCCTCTCTCTCACACACACTCTCCCTCTCTCTCACACACACTCCCCCTCTCTCTCACACACTCTCCCTCTCTCACAAACTCTCTCCCTCTCTCACACACACGCTCTCCCTCTCTCTCACAAACTTTCCCTCACTCTCTTTCAAACACACACTCTCCTTCTCTCTCACACACACTTACCCTCTCTCTTTCACACACACTCTCTTTCTCTCTCACATTCTCACACTCTCTCTCACACACACTCTCCTTCCCTCTCTCACACACACTCTACCTCTCTCACACACACTATCTCTTTCAAACACACACCCCTTCCCTCTCTTTCACACACACTCTCTCCCTCTCTCTCACACAGACTCCCTCTTACACACACATTCTTCCTCTCTAACACCCTCTCCCTCTCTCTTTCACACACTCTCCCTCTCTCTCACACACTCTCCCTCTCTCACACACACTCTCACCATCTCTCACACACACTCTCCTTCTCTCACACACACTCTCCCTCTCTCACACGCACTCTCCCTCTCTCACACACACTCTCCCTCTCTCACACACAATCTCCCTCTCTCACACACACTCACCCTCTCTCACACATACTCTCCCTCTCTCACACACACTTCCCTCTCTCACACACTCTCCCTCTCTCACACACACTCTCCCTCTCTCACACACACTCTCCCTCTCTCAAACACACTCTCCCTCTCTCACACAAACTCTCCCTCTCTCTCACACAAACTCTCCCTCTCTCTCACACAAACTCATTCTCTCTCTCTCTCTCTCACACACGCACACACACCCTCTCTCTTTCACAAACTCTTTCTCTCTCACACTCTCTCCCTCTCTCTATCACACAGACACTCTCCCTTTCACTTTCACACACGCACACTCATCCTGTCTCTCGCACACACTCTCCCTCTCGGACACACACTCTCTCTTTCTCTCTCACACACTCCCTCTCTCTCTCACACACACACTCTCCCTCTCTCTCACACACACTCTCCCCCTCTCTCTCACACACACTCTCCCTCTCTCTCACACACAAGCCCTCTCTCTCACACACACTCTCCCTCTCTCACACACACTCTCCCTCTCTCACACACGCTCCCCCTCTCTCACAAATGCTATCTCTGTCACACTCACTCCCCTTCCCTCTCTTTCACACACAGTCTCTCACTCTCTCTCACGCACTTTCCCTCTCTCTCTTTTAGCCACACTCTCTCCCTCTCTCTCTCACTCTCCCTCTCTCTCACACACACTCTCCCTCTCTCTCACACACTCTCCCTCTCTCACAAACTCTCTCCCTCTCTCACACACACGCTCTCCCTCTCTCTCACAAACTTTCCCTCACTCTCTTTCAAACACACTCTCTCCCTCTCTCTCACACACACTTACCCTCTCTCTTTCACACACACACTCTTTCTCTCTCACATTCTCACCCTCTCTCTCAAACACTCTCTCCTTCCCTCTCTAACACACACTCTCCCTCTCTCTTTCACACACACACTCTCGCTATCTGTCTCACACATACTCCCACTCTTTCTCTTAGACAACCTCTCCCCCTCTCTTACTCTCACACACACTCTCTCTTTCACACACCTTCTCCCTCTCTCACACCCTTACCCTCTCTCTTTCACAGACACTTTCTCTCTCACACTCTCTCCCTCTCTGTCGCACACACTCCCCTCTCTCTCACACACACTCTCCCTTTCTCACACACTCTCCCTCTCTCACTCATACTTTCCCTCACTCACACACACTTTCCCTCTCTCACAGACACTCTCCCTCTCTCACACACACTCTACCTCTCTCACACACACTATCTCTGTCACACACACACCCCTTCCCTCTCTTTCACAGACACATTCTCCCTCTCTCTCTCACACACACCCTCTCTCTTTCACACATACTCTCCCTGTCTCTCTCACAAAGACTCTCCCTCTCTCTCAAACACACACTCCTTCCCTCCCTTTCACACACACTCTTTCCATCTCTCTCACACACTTTCCCTCTCTCTCTTTCAGATGCACTCTCTCGCCCTCTCTCTCTCACAGTCCCTCTCTCTTTCTCATACACTCTCCCTGTCTCTCTCACAAACACTTTCCCTCTCTCTCACACAATCTCCTCCTCTCTCTCAGAGACAGTTTCACCCTCTCTCTCTCACACTGCCTCTCTCTCTCACACACACTCTCGCTCTCTCTCAAAGACACTGTCCCTCTCTCTCACACTCCCTCTCACTTACTCACACACTCTCCCTCTCTCTCACACACACATTCTCTCTCCCTCTCACACACTCTCCCTCTCTCTGTCACACGCACTATCTCTCTCAGACACTCTCCCTCTCTCTCACACACACTCCCACTCACACACCCTCTCTCTCTCAGACACATTCTCTCCCTCTCTCACACACACTCTCCATCTCTCTCTCACACACACTCCCCCTCTCTCTCACACACAATCTCCCTCTCTCACACACACTATCTCTCTTACACAAACACACACACTTCTACCCTCTCTTTAAAACTCACGCTCTCCCTCTCTCTCACAAACTTTCCCTCATTCTCTTTCAAACACACACTCTTCTTCTCTCTCACACACACTTCCCCGCTCTCTTTCACACACACTCTCTTTCGCTCTCACATTCTCACACTGTCTCTCACACACACTCTCCTCCCCTCTCTCACACACACTCTACCTCTCTCACACACACTATCTCTTTCACACACACACACCCCTTCCCTCTCTTTCACACACACTCTCTCCCTCTCTCTTACACACACTCCCTCTTACAAACACATTCTTTTTCTCTAAAACCCTCTCCCTCTCTCTTTCACACACTCTCCCTCTCTCACACACACTCTCCCTCTCTCACACACACTCTCCCTCTCTCACACACACTCTCCCTCTCTCATACACACTCTCCCTCTCTCACACACACTCTCCCTCTCTCATACACACCCTCCCTCTCTCACACACACCCTCCCTCTCTCACACACACTCTCCTTCTCTCACACACACTCTCCCTCTCTCACACACACTCTCCATCTCTCACACACACTCTCCCTCTCTCACACACACTCTCCCTCTCTCACACATACTCTCCCTCTCTCTCACACACTTCCCTCTCTCACACACTCTCCCTCTCTCACACACACTCTCCCTCTCTCACACACACTCTCCCTCTCTCACACACACTCTCCCTCTCTCACACACACTCTCCCTATCTCACACACAATCTCCCTCTCTCACACACACTATCTCTTTCACACACACACCCCTTCCCTCTCTTTCACACACACTCTCTCCCTCTCTCTCACACACACTCCCTCTTACACACACACTCTTCCTCTCTAACATCCTCTCCCTCTCTCTTTCCCACACTCTCCCTCTCTCACACACACTCACCCTCTCTCACACACACTCTCCCTCTCTCACACACACTTCCCTCTCTCACACACACTCTCCCTCTCTCACACACACTCTCCCTCTTTCAAACACACTCTCCCTCTCTCACACAAACTCTCCCTCTCTCACACGCACACGCACACTCACACTCTCTCTCACACACACACACCCACACTCCCTCTCTCTTTCACAAACTCTTTCTCTCTCACACTCTCTCCCTCTCTCTCTCTCACACACACACTCTCCCTCTCACTTTCACACACACACTCACCCTGTCTCTCTCACACACTCACCTTCTCTCAGACACACTCTCTCTCCTTCCCTCTCTAACGCACACTCTCCCTCTCTCTTTCACACACACACTCTCGCTATCTCTCTCACACACACTCCCTCTCTTTCTCTTACACAACCTCTCCCCCTCTCTCACTCTCACACACACTCTCTCTTTCACACACATTCATCCTCTCTCACACCCTTACCCTCTCTCTTTCACACACACTCTCTCTCTCACACTCTCTCTCTCTCATGCACACACTCTCCCTCTCTCTCACACACACTCTGCCACTCTCTCTCACACACACTTCCCTCTCTCACACACACTCTCCCTCTCTCACACACACTCTCCCTCTCTCAAACACACTCTCCCTCTCTCACACAAAATCTCCCTCTCTCTCACACACACTCTCCCCCTCTCTCTCACGCACACTTCCCTCTCTCACACACACTCTCCCTCTCTCACACACACTCTCCCTCACTCACACACACTCTCCCTCTCTCACACACACTCTCCCTCTCTCAAACACACTCTCCCTCTCTCACACAAAATCTCCCTCTCTCTCACACAAACTCTCCCTCTCTCTCACGCACACTCACACTCTCGCTCTCTCATACACACACACACTCCCTCTCGCTTTCACAAACTCTTTCTCTCTCACACTCTCTCACCCTCTCTCTCACACTCTCTCTCCTTCCCTCTTTAACGCACACTCTCCCTCTCTCTTTCACACACACACTCTCGCTATCTCTCTCACACACACTCCCTCTCTTTCTCTTTGACAACCTTTCCCCCTCTCTCATCTCACACACACTCTCTTTTTCACACACATTCTTCCTCTCTCACACCCTTGCCCTCTCTCTTTCACACACACTCTCTCTCACACACACTCACCTCTCTCTCACACTCTCCCTCTCTCTCTCTCACACACACTGTCCCTCTCTCTTTCACACACACACTCTCGCTATCTCTCTCACACACATTCCCTCTCTTTCTCTAAGACAAACTCTCACCCTCTCTCTCTCTCTCACACACACTCTCTCTTTCACACCCTCTCCGTCTCTCTGTCACACACACTCTCTCTCTCACACACTCTCTCCCTCTCTCTCACACACCACACACACACTCACCATCTCTCTCACACACACTGTCCCTCTCTCTCTCACACACTCCCTCTCTCTCAGACACACACTCTCCCTCTCTCTCACACACTCGCTCTCCCTGTCTCTGACAAACTCTCTCCCTTTCTCACACACACTCTCCCTCTCTGTCACACACTATCCCTCTCTCACAGACACTCTCCCCTCTCACACACACTCTCCCTCTCTCTCACACACTATCTCTCTCTCACACACACACTCCTTCCCTCTCTTTCACACACACTCTCTCCCTCTCTCTCACACAATTTCCCTCTCTCTTTCAGATGCACTCTCTCCCTCTCTCTCTCTCACACTCCCTCTCTCTTTCTCACACACTCTCCGTTTATCTCTCACAAACATTTTCCTTCTCTGTCACACACTCTCCCTCTCTCTATCAGAGACTGTTTCACCCTCTCTCTCTCACACTCCCTCTCTCTCTCACACACACTCTCGCTCTGTCTCACACACACTCTCCCTCTCTCTCACACATACTCTCTCTCTCTATCTCACCACACACTCTCACACTCTTCCCCTCACACACACCCTCCCTCTTCCTCGCACACTCTTTCTCTCACACACACATTCCCTCCCTCTCTCTCACAGACACTCCCTGTCTCTTTCAACCCACACTCTCACTCTCAGCTCCTCACACACACCCTCCCTCTTCCTCACACACTCTGTCTCTCAGACACACACACACTCTCCCTCTCTCACACACTCACTCTATCTCTGTTAGACACACTCTCTCCCTCCCTCTTTCTCAGATGCACTCTCTCCCTCTCTCACACACAAACTCTCTCTCCCTCTCTGTCTTTCAAAAGCACCCACTCACTCACACCCATACTCTCTCCCGCTTGTGCACACACACTTTCTATCTCATGCACACTCTCTCCCTCTCTCACGCAAACAAACTCTCTCTCCCTCTCTGTCCCTCAAATCACTCACTCACTCACACACACTCTCTCTCTCTCACACACACTATTTCTCTCGCACACACACTCCTTCCCTCTCTTTCACACACACTCTCTCCCTCTCTCTCACACACTTTCCCTCTCTCTCATTCAGATGCACTCTCTCCCTCTCTCTCTCTGTTAGACACACTCTCTCCCTCCCACTTTCTCAGATGCACTCTCTCCCTCTCTCACACACAAACTCTCTCTCCCTCTGTCTTTTAAAAACACCCACTCACTCACACCCACACTCTCTCCCTCTAGTGCACACACACGTTCTATCTCACACACACTCTCTCCCTCTCTCACGCAAACAAACTCTCTCTCCCTCTCTGTCCCTCAAAAACACTCACCCACTCACAAACACTCTCCCTCTCTCTCACACATACAATCCCTCTCTCTCACAGACACTCTCCCTCTCTCACACACACTCTCTCTCACACACACACTCTTTCCCTCTCTTTCACACACACTGTCTCTCTCTCTCACACTCCCTCTCTCTTTCTCACACACTGTCCCTGTGTCTCTCACAAACACTTTCCATCTCTCTCACACACTCTCCCTCTCTCCCTCAGAGACAGGTTCACCCTCTCTTTCTCACACTGCCTCTCTCTCTCACACACACTCTCGCTCTCTCTCACAGACACTGTCCCTCTCTCTCACACTCCCTCTCACTCACACACACACTCTCCCTCGCTCTCACACACACGTTCTCTCTCCCTCTCACACACTCTCCCTCTCTCTGTCACACTCACTATCTCTCTCACACACTCTCCCTCTCTCTCTCACACACACTCTCACTCACACACCCTCTCTCTCTCAGACACATTCTCTCCCTCTCTCTCACACACACTCTCTCCTTCTCTCTCTCACACACTCTCCATCTCTCTCTCACATACACTCTCCCTCTCTCTCTCACACATATGCTCCCTCTGTCTCTCACACACGTTCCTGCTCTCTCACAAACACTCTCCCTCTCTCTCAAACACACTCTCCCTTCTCTCACACACACTCCCTCTCTCTCTCTAACGCACTCTCAATCTCTCTCACATATTCTTTCCCTCTCTCTTTCACACACACACTCTCGTTATCTCTCTCACACACGCTCTCAGACAAATTCTCCCCTACTCTCTCTCTCACACACTCTCTCTCTTTCACACACATTCTTCCTCTCTCAAACCCTCTCCCTCTCTCATTCACACACACTCTCTCTCTCACACACTCTTGCTCTCTCAGACACACTCACTCACACACACACTCTCTCTCAGACACACGCTCTCCCACTCTCACACACACTCTTCCATCCTCACACGCACTCTCCTTCTCTCACACACACTCTCCTCTCTCACACACATTCTCCCTCTCTCACACTCACTCTCCCTCTCTCACACTCACTCTCCCTCTCTCACACACACTATCTCTCTCAACCACACACTCCTTCCCTCTGTTTCACACACACTGTCTCCCTCTCTCTCACACAGTTTCCCTCTCTCTCTTTCAGCCACACTCTCTCCGTCTCTCTCTCCCACACTCCCTCTCTCTCACACACACTCTCCCTTCTCTCACACACACTCCCTCTCTCTCTCACACATACGCTCTCTCTCGCTCTCTCACGCACTCTCCCTCTCTCACACACACTCTCGCTTTCTCACTTGCACTCTCCCACTCTCTTTCACACACACACTCTCGTTATCTCTCTCACACACACTCCGTCTCTTTCTCTAAGACAAACTCTCCCCCTCTCTCTCTCACACACACTGTCTTTCACACACATTCTTCCTCTCTCACACCCTCTCCCTCTCTCATTCACACACAATCTCCCTCTCACACACACTCTCCCTCTCACACACACTCTCCCTCTCTCTGACAAACTCTCTCCCTCTCTCACACACACTCTGCTACTCTCACACAAACTCTCCCTTTCTCACACACACTCTCTCTCGCTCTCACAGACACACTCTTCCTCTCTCATAAACACACTCTCCCTCTCACTTTCACACACACACTCACCATGTCTCTCTCACACACTCTCCCTCTCTCTCTCTCTCGGACACATTCTCTCCATCTCTCTCTCTGTCACACTCCCTCTCCCTCTCATACTTCCTCTCTCTCACTCACACACTCTCGCTCTCTCTCACACACACACTCGCTCTCTCTCACACACACTCTCCCTCTCTCACACACACTCTCGCTCTCTCTCAAACACACTCTCCCTCTCTCACACAAAATCTCCCTCTCTCTCACACAAACTCTCCCTCTCTCTCACGCACACTCACACTCTCGCTCTCACACACACACACACACTCCCTCTCGCTTTCACAAACTCTTTCTCTCTCACACTCTCTCACCCTCTCTCTCACACTCTCTCTCCTTCCCTCTCTAACGCACACTCTCCCTCTCTCTTTCACACACACACTCTTGCTATCTCTCTCACACACACTCCTTCTCTTTCTCTTTGACAACCTTTCCCCCTCTCTCACTCTCACACACACTCTCTTTTTCACACACATTCTTCCTCTCTCACACCCTTACCCTCTCTCTTTCACACACACTCTCTCTCTCACACACTCTAGCTCTCTCTCACACACACTCACCTCTCTCACACATACGCTCTCTCTCTCATGCACTCTCCCTCTCTCACACTCTCCCTCTCTCTCTCTCACACACACTGTCCCTCTCTCTTTCACACACACACTCGCTATCTCTCTCACACACATTCCCTCTCTTTCTCTAAGACAAACTCTCGCCCTCTCTCTCTCTCTCTCACACACTCTCTCTTTCACACCCTCTCCGTCTCTCTGTCACACACACTCTCTCTCTCACACACTCTCTCCGTCTCTCTCACACACCACACACACACTCACCATCTCTCTCACACACACTGTCCCTCTCTCTCTCACACACTCCCTCTCTCTCAGACACACACTCTCCCTCTCTCTCACGCACTCGCTCTCCCTGTCTCTGACAAACTCTCTCCCTTTCTCACACACACTCTCCCTCTCTGTCACACACTATCCCTCTCTCACAGACACTCTCCCCTCTCACACACACTCTCCCTCTCTCTCACACACTATCTCTCTCTCACACACACACTCCTTCCCTCTCTTTCACACACACTCTCTCCCTCTCTCTCACACAATTTCCCTCTCTCTCTTTCAGATGCACTCTCTCCCACTCTCTCTCACACTCCCTCTCTCTTTCTCACACACTCTCCGTTTATCTCTCACAAACATTTTCCTTCTCTGTCACACACTCTCCCTCTCTCTATCAGAGACTGTTTCACCCTCTCTCTCTCACACTCCCTCTCTCTCTCACACACACTCTCGCTCTGTCTCACACACACTCTCCCTCTCTCTCACACATACTCTCTCTCTCTATCTCACCACACACTCTCACACTCTTCCCCTCACACACACCCTCCCTCTTCCTCGCACACTCTTTCTCTCACACACACATTCCCTCCCTCTCTCTCACAGACACTCCCTGTCTCTTTCAACCCACACTCTCACTCTCAGCCCCTCACACACACCCTCCCTCTTCCTCACACACTCTGTCTCTCAGACACACACACACTCTCCCTCTCTCA
The DNA here is from genome assembly GCA_026770705.1 of Isurus oxyrinchus. NCBI lineage: Eukaryota > Metazoa > Chordata > Chondrichthyes > Lamniformes > Lamnidae > Isurus > Isurus oxyrinchus. Next base: position 128,191 of record JANJGN010001229.1, on the reverse strand, counting down.
CACACTCACTCTATCTCTGTTAGACACACTCTCTCCCTCCCTCTTTCTCAGATGCACTCTCTCCCTCTCTCACACACAAACTCTCTCTCCCTCTCTGTCTTTCAAAAGCACCCACTCACTCACACCCATACTCTCTCCCGCTTGTGCACACACACTTTCTATCTCACGCACACTCTCTCCCTCTCTCACGCAAACAAACTCTCTCTCCCTCTCTGTCCCTCAAATCACTCACTCACTCACACACACTCTCTCTCTCTCACACACACTATTTCTCTCGCACACACACTCCTTCCCTCTCTTTCACACACACTCTCTCCCTCTCTCTCACACACTTTCCCTCTCTCTCATTCAGATGCACTCTCTCCCTCTCTCTCTCTGTTAGACACACTCTCTCCCTCCCACTTTCTCAGATGCACTCTCTCCCTCTCTCACACACAAACTCTCTCTCCCTCTCTGTCTTTTAAAAACACCCACTCACTCACACCCACACTCTCTCCCTCTAGTGCACACACACGTTCTATCTCACACACACTCTCTCCCTCTCTCACGCAAACAAACTCTCTCTCCCTCTCTGTCCCTCAAAAACACTCACCCACTCACAAACACTCTCCCTCTCTCTCACACATACAATCCCTCTCTCTCACAGACACTCTCCCTCTCTCACACACACTCTCTCTCACACACACACTCTTTCCCTCTCTTTCACACACACTGTCTCTCTCTCTCACACTCCCTCTCTCTTTCTCACACACTGTCCCTGTGTCTCTCACAAACACTTTCCATCTCTCTCACACACTCTCCCTCTCTCCCTCAGAGACAGGTTCACCCTCTCTTTCTCACACTGCCTCTCTCTCTCACACACACTCTCGCTCTCTCTCACAGACACTGTCCCTCTCTCTCACACTCCCTCTCACTCACACACACACTCTCCCTCGCTCTCACACACACGTTCTCTCTCCCTCTCACACACTCTCCCTCTCTCTGTCACACTCACTATCTCTCTCACACACTCTCCCTCTCTCTCTCACACACACTCTCACTCACACACCCTCTCTCTCTCAGACACATTCTCTCCCTCTCTCTCACACACACTCTCTCCTTCTCTCTCTCACACACTCTCCATCTCTCTCTCACATACACTCTCCCTCTCTCTCTCACACATATGCTCCCTCTGTCTCTCACACACGTTCCTGCTCTCTCACAAACACTCTCCCTCTCTCTCAAACACACTCTCCCTTCTCTCACACACACTCCCTCTCTCTCTCTAACGCACTCTCAATCTCTCTCACATATTCTTTCCCTCTCTCTTTCACACACACACTCTCGTTATCTCTCTCACACACGCTCTCAGACAAATTCTCCCCTACTCTCTCTCTCACACACTCTCTCTCTTTCACACACATTCTTCCTCTCTCAAACCCTCTCCCTCTCTCATTCACACACACTCTCTCTCTCACACACTCTTGCTCTCTCAGACACACTCACTCACACACACACTCTCTCTCAGACACACGCTCTCCCACTCTCACACACACTCTTCCATCCTCACACGCACTCTCCTTCTCTCACACACACTCTCCTCTCTCACACACATTCTCCCTCTCTCACACTCACTCTCCCTCTCTCACACTCACTCTCCCTCTCTCACACACACTATCTCTCTCAACCACACACTCCTTCCCTCTGTTTCACACACACTGTCTCCCTCTCTCTCACACAGTTTCCCTCTCTCTCTTTCAGCCACACTCTCTCCGTCTCTCTCTCCCACACTCCCTCTCTCTCACACACACTCTCCCTTCTCTCACACACACTCCCTCTCTCTCTCACACATACGCTCTCTCTCGCTCTCTCACGCACTCTCCCTCTCTCACACACACTCTCGCTTTCTCACTTGCACTCTCCCACTCTCTTTCACACACACACTCTCGTTATCTCTCTCACACACACTCCGTCTCTTTCTCTAAGACAAACTCTCCCCCTCTCTCTCTCACACACACTGTCTTTCACACACATTCTTCCTCTCTCACACCCTCTCCCTCTCTCATTCACACACAATCTCCCTCTCACACACACTCTCCCTCTCACACACACTCTCCCTCTCTCTGACAAACTCTCTCCCTCTCTCACACACACTCTGCTACTCTCACACAAACTCTCCCTTTCTCACACACACTCTCTCTCGCTCTCACAGACACACTCTTCCTCTCTCATAAACACACTCTCCCTCTCACTTTCACACACACACTCACCATGTCTCTCTCACACACTCTCCCTCTCTCTCTCTCTCGGACACATTCTCTCCATCTCTCTCTCTGTCACACTCCCTCTCCCTCTCATACTTCCTCTCTCTCACTCACACACTCTCGCTCTCTCTCACACACACACTCGCTCTCTCTCACACACACTCTCCCTCTCTCACACACACTCTCGCTCTCTCTCAAACACACTCTCCCTCTCTCACACAAAATCTCCCTCTCTCTCACACAAACTCTCCCTCTCTCTCACGCACACTCACACTCTCGCTCTCACACACACACACACACTCCCTCTTGCTTTCACAAACTCTTTCTCTCTCACACTCTCTCACCCTCTCTCTCACACTCTCTCTCCTTCCCTCTCTAACGCACACTCTCCCTCTCTCTTTCACACACACACTCTTGCTATCTCTCTCACACACACTCCTTCTCTTTCTCTTTGACAACCTTTCCCCCTCTCTCACTCTCACACACACTCTCTTTTTCACACACATTCTTCCTCTCTCACACCCTTACCCTCTCTCTTTCACACACACTCTCTCTCTCACACACTCTAGCTCTCTCTCACACACACTCACCTCTCTCACACATACGCTCTCTCTCTCATGCACTCTCCCTCTCTCACACTCTCCCTCTCTCTCTCTCACACACACTGTCCCTCTCTCTTTCACACACACACTCGCTATCTCTCTCACACACATTCCCTCTCTTTCTCTAAGACAAACTCTCGCCCTCTCTCTCTCTCTCTCACACACTCTCTCTTTCACACCCTCTCCGTCTCTCTGTCACACACACTCTCTCTCTCACACACTCTCTCCGTCTCTCTCACACACCACACACACACTCACCATCTCTCTCACACACACTGTCCCTCTCTCTCTCACACACTCCCTCTCTCTCAGACACACACTCTCCCTCTCTCTCACGCACTCGCTCTCCCTGTCTCTGACAAACTCTCTCCCTTTCTCACACACACTCTCCCTCTCTGTCACACACTATCCCTCTCTCACAGACACTCTCCCCTCTCACACACACTCTCCCTCTCTCTCACACACTATCTCTCTCTCACACACACACTCCTTCCCTCTCTTTCACACACACTCTCTCCCTCTCTCTCACACAATTTCCCTCTCTCTCTTTCAGATGCACTCTCTCCCACTCTCTCTCACACTCCCTCTCTCTTTCTCACACACTCTCCGTTTATCTCTCACAAACATTTTCCTTCTCTGTCACACACTCTCCCTCTCTCTATCAGAGACTGTTTCACCCTCTCTCTCTCTCACACTCCCTCTCTCTCTCACACACACTCTCGCTCTCTCTCTATCTGACCACACACTCTCACACTCTTCCCCTCACACACACCCTCCCTCTTCCTCGCACACTCTTTCTCTCACACACACATTCCCTCCCTCTCTCTCACAGACACTCCCTGTCTCTTTCAACCCACACTCTCACTCTCAGCCCCTCACACACACCCTCCCTCTTCCTCACACACTCTGTCTCTCAGACACACACACACTCTCCCTCTCTCACACACTCACTCTATCTCTGTTAGACACACTCTCTCCCTCCCTCTTTCTCAGATGCACTCTCTCCCTCTCTCACACACAAACTCTCTCTCCCTCTCTGTCTTTCAAAAGCACCCACTCACTCACACCCATACTCTCTCCCGCTTGTGCACACACACTTTCTATCTCACACACACTCTCTCCCTCTCTCTCACACACTTTCCCTCTCTCTCTTTCAGATGCACTCTCTCCCTCTCTCTCTCTGTTAGACACACTCTCTCCCTCCCACTTTCTCAGATGCACTCTCTCCCTCTCTCACACGCCAACTCTCTCTCCCTCTCTGTCTTTCAAAAACACCCACTCACTCACACCCACACTCTCTCCCTCTAGTGCACACACACTTTCTATCTCACACACACTCTCTCCCTCTCTCATGCAAACAAACTCTCTCTCCCTCTCTGTCCCTCAAAAACACTCACCCACTCACAAACACTCTCCCTCTCTCTCACACATACAATCCCTCTCTCTCATAGACACTCTCCCTCTCTCACACACACTCTTTCTCTCACACACACACTCCTTCCCTCTCTTTCACACACACTGTCTCTCTCTCTCTCACACTCCCTCTCTCTTTCTCACACACTGTCCCTGTGTCTCTCACAAACACTTTCCATCTCTCTCACACACTCTCCCTCTCTCTCTCAGAGAAAGGTTCACCCTCTCTTTCTCTCACTGCCTCTCTCTCTCACACACACTCTCGCTCTCTCTCACAGACACTGTCCCTCTCTCTCACACTCCCTCTCACTCACACACACACTCTCCCTCGCTCTCACACACACGTTCTCTCTCCCTCTCACACACTCTCCCTCTCTCTGTCACACTCACTATCTCTCTCACACACTCTCCCTCTCTCTCACACACACTCTCATTCACACACCCTCTCTCTCTCAGACACATTCTCTCCCTCTCTCTCACACACACTCTCTCCTTCTCTCTCTCACATACACTCTCCCTCTCTCTCTCACACATATGCTCTCTCTGTCTCTCACACACGTTCCTGCTCTCTCACAAACACTCTCCCTCTCTCTCAAACACACTCTCCCTTCTCTCACACACACTCCCTCTCTCTCTCTAACGCACTCTCAATCTCTCTCACATATTCTTTCCCTCTCTCTTTCACACACACACTCTCGTTATCTCTCTCACACACGCTCTCAGACAAATTCTCCCCCACTCTTTCTCTCACACACTCTCTCTCTTTCACACACATTCTTCCTCTCTCAAACACTCTCCCTCTCTCATTCACACACACTCTCTCTCTCACACACTCTTGCTCTCTCAGACACACTCACTCACACACACTCTCTCTCTCAGACACACGCTCTCCCACTCACACACACTCTTCCATCCTCACACGCACTCTCCTTCTCTCACACTCACTCTCCCTCTCTCACACACACAATCTCTCTCAACCACACACTCCTTCCCTCTGTTTCACACACACTGTCTCCCTCTCTCTCACACAGTTTCCCTTCTCTCTTTCAGCCACACTCTCTCCGTCTCTCTCTCTCACACTCCCTCTCTCTCACACACACTCTCCCTTCTCTCACACACACTCCCTCTCTCTCTCACACATACGCTCTCTCTCGCTCTCTCACGCACTCTCCCTCTCTCACACACACTCTCCCTCTCTCACACATACTCTCGCTTTCTCACATGCACTCTCCCTCTCTCTTTCACACACACACACTCGTTATCTCTCTCACACACACTCCGTCTCTTTCTCTAAGACAAACTCTCCCCCTCTCTCTCTCACACACACTGTCTTTCACACACATTCTTCCTCTCCCACACCCTCTCCCTCTCTCATTCACACACACTCTCTCGCTCACACACTCTCACTCTCTCAGACACACTGTCTCCCTCTCCCTCACACAGACTCTCTCCATCTCTCTCTCTCTCTCACACTCTCCCTCTCTCTCTCACACAGACTCTCCCTCTCTCTCTCACACACACTCTCCCTCTCTCTCACACACACTCTCCCTCTCTCTCACACACAATCTCCCTCTCACACACACTCTCCCTCTCACACACACTCTCCCTCTCTCTGACAAACTCTCTCCCTCTCTCACACACACTCTGCTTCTCTCACACAAACTCTCCCTTTCTGACACACACTCTCTCTCGCTCTCACAGACACACTCTTCCTCTCTCACAAACACACTCTCCCTCTCACTTTCACACACACACTCACCATGTCTCTCTCACACACTCTCCCTCTCTCTCTCTCTCGGACACATTGTCTCCATCTCTCTCTCTGTCACACTCCCTCTCCCTCTCATACTTCCTCTCTCTCACTCACACACTCTCGCTCTCTCTCACACACACTCTCGCTCTCTCTCACACACACTCTCGCTCTCTCTCACACACACTCTCGCTCTCTCTCACACACACTCTCGCTCTCTCTCACACACACTCTCCCTCTCTCTCACACACACTCTCGCTCTCTCTCACACACACTCTCGCTCTCTCTCACACACACTCTCGCTCTCTCTCACACACACTCTCCCTCTCTCTCACACACACACACACTCCCTCTCTCTCACAAACTCTCTCCCTCTCTCACACACACTCTCCCTATCTCACACTCACTCTCCCTTCCTCACACACACTTTGCCTCTCTCACACACACTATCTCTCTCAACCACACACTCCTTCCCTCTTTTTCACACACACTCTCTCCCTCTCTATCACACACTTTCCCTCTCTCTCTTTCAGCCACATTCTCTCCGTCTCTCTCTCTCACACTCCCACTCTTTCACACACACTCTCCCTGTTTCTCTCAAAAACACTCTCCCTCTCTCTCACACACACTCCCTCTCTCTCTCACAGACACTCTCGCTCTCTCTCACAATCCCTCACACTCACACGCACACTCTCACTCTCTCTCTCTCACACAGACACACACACGCACACAAACACTCACTTCTACCCTCTCTTACCACGCACAATCTCTCCCTCTCTCTCACAAACTTTCCCTCGCTCTCTTTCAAACAGACACTCACCCTCTCTCTTTCACACACACTCTCTTTCTCTCTCACATTCTCACCCTCTCTCTCACACTCTCTCTCCTTCCCTCTCTAACACACACTGTCCCTCTCTCTTTCACACACACACTCTCGCTATCTCTCTCACACACACTCCCTCTCTTTCTCTCAGACAACCTCTCCCCCTCTCTCACTCTCACACACACTCTCTCTTTCACACACATTCTTCCTCTCTCACACCCTTACCCTGTCTCTTTCACACACACTCTCTCTCTCACACTCCCTCCCTCTCTCTCACACACACTCTCCTCTCTCTCACACATACGCTCTCTCTCTCTCATGCACTCTCCCTCTCTATCACACTCTCCCTCTCTCTCAAACACACTGTCTCTCTCTCTTTCACACACACACTCTCGCAATCTCTCTCACACACACTCCCTCTCTTTCACTAAGACAAACTCTCACCCTCTCTCTCTGTCTCACACACACTCTCTCTTTCACACCCTCTCCCTCTCTCTGTCACACACACACACCCCTTCCCTCTCTTTCACACACACGCTCTCCCTCTCTCTCATAAACTTTCCCTCACTCTCTTTCAAACACACACTCTCCCTCTCTCTCACACACACTTACCCTCTCTCTTTCACACGCACACTCTCTCTCTCACATTCTCACCCTCTCTCTCAAACACTCTCTCCTTCCCTCTCTAACACACACTCTCCTTCTCTGTTTCACACACACACTCTCGCTATCTCTCTCACACACTCCCACTCTTTCTCTTAGACAACATCTCCCCCTCTCTAACTCTCACACACACTCTCTCTTTCACACACCTTCTTCCTCTCTCACACCCTTACCGTCTCTCTTTCACACACTTTCTCTCTCACACTCTCTCCCTCTCTCTCGCACACACTCTCCCTTTCTCACACACTTTCCCTCACTCACACATACTTTCCCTCACTCACACACACTTTCCCTCTCTCACAGACACTCTCCCTCTCTCACACACACTCTACCACTCTCACACACACTATCTGTCACACACACACCCCTTCTCTCTCTTTCACAGACACATTCTCCCTCTCTCTCTCTCACACACACCCTCTCTCTTTCACACATACTCTCCCTGTCTCTCTCACAAAGACTCTCCCTCTCTCTCAAACACACACTCCTTCCCTCCCTTTCACACACACCCTTTCCATCTCTCTCACACACTTTCCCTCTCTCTCTTTCAGATGCACTCTCTCGCTCTCTCTCTCTCACACTCCCTCTCTCTTTCTCATACACTCTCCCTGTCTCTCTCATAAACACTTTCCCTCTCTCTCACACACTCTCCCTCTCTCTCTCAGAGACAGTTTCACCCTCTCTCTCTCACACTGCCTCTCTCTCTCACACACACTCTCGCTCTCTCTCAAAGACACTGTCCCTCTCTCTCACACTCCCTCTCACTTACTCACACACTCTCCCTCTCTCCCACACACACGTTCTCTCTCCCTCTCACACACTCTCCCTCTCTCTGTCACACGCACTATCTCTCTCAGACACTCTTCCTCTCTCTCACACACACACTCCCACTCACACACCCTCTCTCTCGCAGACACATTCTCTCCCTCTCTCACACACACTCTCTCCATCTCTCTCTCACGCACTCTCCATCTCTCTCTCACATGCACTCTCCCTCTCTCTCTCACACATATGCTCTCTCTGCCTCTCACACATGCTCCTGCTCTCTCACAAACACGCTCCCTCTCTCTCACACACACTCTCCCTTCTCTCACACACACTCTCCCTCTCTCTCACAGATACGCTCTCTCTCTCTCTTACACGCTCTCAATCTCTCTCACACACATTCTGCCTCTCTCACACACACTCTCGCTCTCTCACACACACTCTCGCTCTCTCACACGCACTCTCCCCTCTCTCTTTCACACACACTCTCGTTATCTCTCTCACACACACTCCGTCTCTTCTCTAAGACAAACTCACCCCCCTCTCTCTCTCTCTCTCACACACTCTCTCTCTTTCACACACATTCTTCCTCTCTCACACCCTCTCCCTCTCTCATTCACACACTCTCTGTCTCACACACCCTCTCTCTCTCAGACACACTCTCTCACTCTCTCTCACACAGACTCACTCCATCTCTCCCTCTCTCTCTCACACTCTCCCTCTCTCTCTCTCACACCTCTCCCTCTCTCTCTCACACACACTCTCCCTCTTTCACACACACTCCCCCCTCTCTCTCACACACACTCTCCCTTTCTCTGACGAACTCTCTCCCTCTCTCTTTCTCATACACTCTCCCTGTCTCTCTCACAAACACTTTCCCTCTCTCTCACACACTCTCCTCTCTCTCTCAGAGACAGTTTCACCCTCTCTCTCTCACACTGCCTCTCTCTCTCACACACACTCTCGCTCTCTCTCAAAGACACTGTCCCTCTCTCTCACACTCCCTCTCACTTACTCACACACTCTCCCTCTCTCTCACACACACGTTCTCTCTCCCTCTCACACACTCTCCCTCTCTCTGTCACACGAACTATCTCTCTCAGACACTCTCCCTCTCTCTCACACACACACTCCCACTCACACACCCTCTCTCTCTCAAAAACACAATTCTCTCCCTCTCTCACACACACTCTCTCCATCTCTCTCTCACACACTCTCCATCTCTCTCTCACATGCACTCTCCCTCTCTCTCTCACACATATGCTCTCTCTGCCTCTCACACATGCTCCTGCTCTCTCACAAACATTCTCCCTCTCTCTCACACACACTCTCCCTTCTCTCACACACACTCACTCTCTCTCTCACACATACGCTCTCTATCTCCCTTACACGCTCTCAATCTCTCTCACAACACACTCTCCCTCTCTCACACACACTCTGCCTCTCTCACACACACACTCTTGCCTCTCTCACACACACTCTCGCTCTCTCACACACTCTCTCGCTCTCTCACACGCACTCTCCCTCTCTCTTTCACACACACTCTCGTTATCTCTCTCACACACACTCCGTCTCTTTCTCTAAGACAAAGTCTCCCCCTCTCTCTCTCTCACACACTCTCTCTCTTTCACACACATTCTTCCTCTCTCACACCCTCTCCCTCTCTCATTCACACACACTCTCTCTCTTACACACTCTCGCTCTCTCAGACACACTCTCTCACACACCCTCTCTTTCTCAGACACACTCTCTCCCTCTCTCTCACACAGACTCACTCCATCTCTCTCTCTCTCTCTCTCACACTCTCCCTCTCTCTCTCTCACACACACTCTCCCTCTCTCTCTCACACACACTCTCCCTCTCTCACACACACTCTCCCTTTCTCTGACAAACTCTCTCCCTCTCTCACAGACACACTCTCCCTCTCACTTTCACACACACACACTCACCCTGTCTCTCTCACACACTCTCCCTCTCTTTCACACAGACTCTCTCCCTATCTCTCACACACACTATCCCTTTCTCACAGACTCTCCCTTTCTCACACACACTTTCCCTCTCTCACACACACTTTCCCTCTATCACAGACACTCTCCCTCTCTCACACACACTCCCCCTCTCTCTCACACATACTCTCCCTCTCTCACATACACTATCTCTCTCACACAAACACACACACTTCTACCCTATCTTTCACACTCACGCTCTCCCTCTCTCTCACAAACTTTCCCTCACTCTCTTTCAAACACACACTCTCCCTCTCTCTCACACACACTTACCCTCTCACTTTCAAACACACACTCACCCTTTCTCTCTCACACACTCTCCCTCTCTCTCCCTCGGACACACTCTCTCCGTCTCTCTCTCTCACAGTCCCTCTCTCTCTCACAATCCCTCTCTCTCACACACAAACTCTCCCTCTCTCTCACACCCTCTCTCCCCCTTTCCCTGAAACACACTCTCCCTCTCACTCACACACTCGATCTCCCTGTCTCTGACAAAATCTCCGTATCTCACACACTCTCTCCCTCTCACACACACTCTCTCCCTCTCTCACACACACTCTCTCATACTCACACACACTCTCCCTCTCTCTCACACACTCTCCCTCTCTCTCACACACTCTCCCTCTCTCACAGACCCTCTCCCTCTTTCACACACACTATCTCTCTCACACACACACCCCTTCCCTCTCTTTCACACACACTCTCTCCCTCTCTCTCACACACACTCCCTCTTACACACACATTCTTCCTCTCTAACAGCCTCTCCCTCTCTCTTTCACACACTCTCCCTCTCTCACACACACTCTCCCTCTCTCACACACACTTCCCTCTCTCACACACACTTCCCTCTCTCACACACTCTCTCCCTCTCTCACACACTCTCTCCCTCTCTCACAGACACTCTCCCTCTCTCACACACACTCTCCCTCTCTCAAACACACTCTCCCTCTCTCTCACACAAACTCTCCCTCTCTCTCACACAAACTCTCCCTCTCTCTTCCGCACACTCACTCTCTCTCTCTCTCTCTCTCTCTCACAAACACACACCCTCTCTCTTTCACAAACTCTTTCTCTCTCAGTCTCTCTCCCACTCTCTCTCACATACACACTCTCCCTCTCACTTTCATACACACACTCACCCTGTCTCTCTCACACACTCTCCCTCTCTCGGACACACTCTCTCCCTCTCTCTCACACACACTCTCCCCCCTCTCTCACACACACACTCTCCCTTTCTCACACACTCTCCCTCTCTCACACATACTTTCCCTCTCTCACAGACACTTTCCCTCTCTCACAGACACTCTCCCTCTCTCACACACCACTCTACCTCTCTCACACACACTATCTCTGTCACACACACACCCCCTTCCCTCTCTTTCACAGACACCATTCTCCCTCTCTCTCTCTCACACACACCCTCTCTCTTTCACACATACTCTCCCTGTCTCTCTCACAAAGACTCTCCCTCTCTCTCAAACACACAATCCTTCCCTCCCTTTCACACACACTCTTTCCATCTCTCTCACACACTTTCCCTCTCTCTCTTTCAGATGCACTCTCTCGCTCTCTCTCTCTCACACTCCCTCTCTCTTTCTCATACACTCTCCCTGTCTCTCTCACAAACACTTTCCCTCTCTCTCACACACTCTCCCTCTCTCTCTCAGAGACAGTTTCACCCTCTCTCTCTCACACTGCCTCTCTCTCTCACACACACTCTCGCTCTCTCTCAAAGACACTGTCCCTCTCTCTCACACTCCCTCTCACTTACTCACCACACTCTCCCTCTCTCTCACACACACGTTCTCTCTCCCTCTCACACACTCTCCCTCTCTCTGTCACACGAACTATCTCTCTCAGACACTCTCCCTCTCTCTCACACACACACTCCCACTCACACACCCTCTCTCTCTCAAACACATTCTCTCCCTCTCTCACACACACTCTCTCCATCTCTCTCTCACACACTCTCCATCTCTCTCTCACATGCACTCTCCCTCTCTCTCTCACACATATGCTCTCTCTGCCTCTCACACATGCTCCTGCTCTCTCACAAACATTCTCCCTCTCTCTCACACACACTCTCCCTTCTCTCACACACACTCACTCTCTCTCTCACACATACACTCTCTATCTCCCTTACATGCTCTCAATCTCTCTCACAACACACTCTCTCCCTCTCTCACACACACTCTGCCTCTCTCACACACACTCTCGTTCTCTCACACACTCTCTCGCTCTCTCACACGCACTCTTCTCTCTCTTTCACACACACTCTCGTTATCTCTCTCACACACACTCCGTCTCTTTCTCTAAGACAAAGTCTCCCCCTCTCTCTCTCTCACACACTCTCTCTCTTTCACACACATTCTTCCTCTCTCACACCCTCTCCCCCTCTCATTCACACACACTCTCTCTCTTACACACTCTCGCTCTCTCAGACACACTCTCTCCCTCTCTCTCACACAGACTCACTCCATCTCTCTCTCTCTCTCTCTCTCACACTCTCCCTCTCTCTCTCTCACACACACTCTCCCTCTCTCTCTCACACACACTCTCCCTTTCTCTGACAAACTCTCTCCCTCTCTCATACACACTATCCCTCTCTCACACACACTCTGCGTCTCTCACACAAACTCTCAATCTCTCTCACAAACACTCTCTCCCTCTCTCACAGACACACTCTCCCTCTCACTTTCACACACACACACTCACCCTGTCTCTCTCACACACTCTCCCTCTCTTTCACACAGATTCTCCCTATCTCTCACACACACTATCCCTTTCTCACACACTCTCCCTTTCTCACACACACTTTCCCTCTCTCACAGACACTCTCCCTCTCTCACACACACTATCTCTGTCACACAAACACCCCTTCCCTCTCTTTCACACACATTCTCTCCCTCTCTTTCACCACACTTTCCCTCTCTCTCTTTCAGATGCACTCTCTCGCTCTCTCTCTCTCACACTCCCTCTCTCTTTCTCATACACTCTCCCTGTCTCTCTCACAAACACTTTCCCTCTCTCTCACACACTCTCCCTCTCTCTCTCTCAGAGACAGTTTCACCCTCTCTCTCTCACACTGCCTCTCTCTCTCACACACACTCGACCTCTCTCACACACACTATCTCTGTCACACACACACCCCTTCCCTCTCTTTCACACACATTCTCTCCCTCTCTCTCACACACTTTCTCTCTCTCTGTCACACACTTTCCCTTGCTCTCTCGCTCTCCCACTCTCTCACACACACTCCCCCTCTCTCTCACACACACTCTCCCTCTCTCACATACACTATCTCTCTCAAACAAACACACACACTTCTACCCTATCTTTCACACTCACGCTCTCCCTCTCTCTCACAAACTTTCCCTCACTCTCTTTCAAACACACACTCTCCCTCTCTCTCACACACACTCTCCCTCTCTCTTTCACACACACTCTCTTTCTCTCTCACATTCTCACACTCTCTCTCACACACACTCACCTCCCCTCTCTCACACACCACTCTACCTCGCTCACACACACTATCTCTTTCACAGACACACCCCTTCCCTCTCTTTCACACACACTCTCTCCCTCTCTCTTACACACACTCCCTCTTACACACACATTCTTCCTCTCTCACACCCTCTCCCTCTCTCTTTCACACACTCTCCCTCTCTCACACACACTCTCCCTCTCTCACAAACACTCTCCCTCTCTCACACGCACTCTCCCTCTCTCACACGCACACTCCCTCTCTCACACACACTTCCCTCTCTCACACACACTCTCCCTCTCTCACACACACTCTCCCTCTCTCACACACACTCTCTCTCTCACACACACTCTCCCTCTCTCAAACACACTCTCCTCTCTCTCACACAAACTCTCCCTCTCTCTCACACAAACCCTCTCTCTCACACAAACTCATTCTCTCTCTCTCTCTCACACACGCACACACACCCTCTCTCTTTCACAAACTCTTTCTCTCTCACACTCTCTCACTCTCTCTATCACACACACACTCTCCCTTTCACTTTCACAAACACACACTCACCCTGTCTCTCGCACACACTCTCCCTCTCAGACACACACTATCTCTTTCTCTCTCACACACTCCCTCTCTCACACACACACTCTCCCCCTCTCTCTCTCACACACTCTCCCCCTCTCTCTCACACACACTCTCCCTTTCTCACACACACTCTCCCTTTCTCACACACACTCTCCCTATCTCAAAGACACTCTGCCTATCTCACAGACACTCTCCCTCTCTCACACACACTCTACCTCTCTCACACACTATCTCTGTCACACACACACCCCTTCCCTCTCTTTCACACACACGCTCTCCCTCTCTCTCACAAACTTTCCCTCACTCTCTTTCAAACACACACTCTCCATCTCGCTCACACACACTTACCCGCTCTCTTTCACACACACACTCTTTCTCTCTCACATTCTCACCCTCTCTCTCAAACACTCTCTCCTTCCCTCTCCAACACACACTCTCCCTCTCACTTTCACATTCACACTCTCGCTATCTCTCTCACACACACTCCCTCTCTTTCTCTTAGACAACCTCTCCCTCTCTCTCACTCTCACACACACTCTCTCTTTCACACACCTTCTTCCTCTCTCACACCCTTACCCTCTCTCTTTCACACACACTTTCTCTCTCACACTCTCTCCCTCTCTCTCGCACACACTCCCCTCTGTCTCACACATACGCTCTCTCTCTCATACGCTCTCTCTCTCTCTCATCCACTCTCCCTCTCTCTCACACTCTCCGTCTCCCTCTCTCACACACACTGTCCCTCTCTCTTTCACACACACACTTTCGCTATCTCTCTCACACACACTCCCTCTCTTTCCCTTAGACAAACTCTCGCCCTCTCTCTCTCTCACACACTGTCTTTCACACACATTCTTCCTCTCTCAAACCCTCTCCCTCTCTCTGTCACACACACTCTCTCTCTCACACACTCGCACTCTCTCTCTCAGACACACTCGCACTCACACACCCTCTCTCTCTCAGACACACTCTCTCCCTCTCTCTCACACACCGCACACACTCTCACCGTCTCTCTCACACACACTGTCCCTCTGTCTCACACATACTCTCTCCCTCTCTCTCTCTCACACACACTCTCCCTCTCACTTTCAAACACACACTCACCCTTTCTCTCTCACACACTCTCCCTCTCTCTCCCTCGGACACACTCTCTCCGTCTCTCTCTCTCACAGTCCCTCTCTCTCTCACAATCCCTCTCTCTCACACACAAACTCTCCCTCTCTCTCACACACTCTCTCCCCCTTTCTCTGAAACACACTCTCCCTCTCTCTCACACACTCGATCTCCCTGTCTCTAACAAAATCTCCGTATCTCACACACTCTCTCCTTCTCTCACACACTCTCTCACTCTCTCACACACACTCTCTCATACTCACACACACTCTCCCTCTCTCTCACACACTCTCCCTCTCTCTCACACACTCTCCCTCTCTCACAGACCCTCTCCCTCTTTCACACACACTATCTCTCTCACACACACACCCCTTCCCTCTCTTTCACACACACTCTCTCCCTCTCTCTCACACACACTCCCTCTTACACACACATTCTTCTTCTCTAACAGCGTCTCCCTCTCTCTTTCACACACTCTCCCTCTCTCACACACTCTCTCCCTCTCTCACACACACTCTCCCTCTCTCACACACACTCTCCCTCTCTCAAACACACTCTCCCTCTCTCACACAAACTCTCCCTCTCTCTCACACAAACTCTCCCTCTCTCTCACACAAATTCTCCCTCTCTCTTCCGCACACTTACTCTCTCTCTCTCTCTCTCTCACAAACACACACCCTCTCTCTTTCACAAACTCTTTCTCTCTCAGTCTCTCTCCCACTCTCTCTCACACACACACTCTCCCTCTCACTTTCATACACACACTCACCCTGTCTCTCTCACACACTCTCCCTCTCTCGGACACACTCTCTCCCTCTCTCTCACACACACTCTCCCTCTCTCTCACACACACTCTCCCCCTCTGTCACACACACACTCTTCATTTCACACACAGTCTCCCTTTCTCACACACTCTCCCTCTCTCACACATACTTTCCCTCTCTCACACACACTTTCTCTCTCTCACAGACACTCTCCCTCTCTCACACACAGTCTACCTCTCTCACACACACTATCTCTGTCACACACACACCCCTTCCCTCTCTTTCACAGACACCATTCTCCCTCTCTCTCTCTCACACACACCCTCTCTCTTTCACACATACTCTCCCTGTCTCTCTCACAAAGACTCTCCCTCTCTCTCAAACACACACTCCTTCCCTCCCTTTCACACACACTCTTTCCATCTCTCTCACACACTTTCCCTCTCTCTCTTTCAGATGCACTCTCTCGCTCTCTCTCTCTCACACTCCCTCTCTCTTTCTCATACACTCTCCCTGTCTCTCTCACAAACACTTTCCCTCTCTCTCACACACTCTCCCTCTCTCTCTCAGAGACAGTTTCACCCTCTCTCTCTCACACTGCCTCTCTCTCTCACACACACTCTCGCTCTCTCTCAAAGACACTGTCCCTCTCTCTCACACTCCCTCTCACTTACTCACACACTCTCCCTCTCTCTCACACACACGTTCTCTCTCCCTCTCACACACTCTCCCTCTCTCTGTCACACGAACTATCTCTCTCAGACACTCTCCCTCTCTCTCACACACACACTCCCACTCACACACCCTCTCTCTCTCAAACACATTCTCTCCCTCTCTCACACACACTCTCTCCATCTCTCTCTCACACACTCTCCATCTCTCTCTCTCACATGCACTCTCCCTCTCTCTCTCACACATATGCTCTCTCTGCCTCTCACACATGCTCCTGCTCTCTCACAAACACTTTCCCTTCTCTCACACACACTTTCCCTTCTCTCACACACACTCACTCTCTCTCTCACACATACGCTCTCTATCTCCCTTACACGCTCTCAATCTCTCTCACAACAAACTCTCCCTCTCTCACACACACTCTGCCTCTCTCACACACACTCTCGCTCTCTCACACACTCTCTCGCTCTCTCACACGCACTCTCCCTCTCTCTTTCACACACACTCTCGTTATCTCTCTCACACACACTCTGTCTCTTTCTCTAAGACAAAGTCTCCCCCTCTCTCTCTCTCACACACTCTATCTCTTTCACACACATTCTTCCTCTCTCACACCCTCTCCCTCTCTCATTCACACACACTCTCTCTCTTACACACTCTCGCTCTCTCAGACACACTCTCTCACACACCCTCTCTCTCTCAGACACACTCTCTCCCTCTCTCTCACACAGACTCACTCCATCTCTCTCTCTCTCTCTCTCACACTCTCCCTCTCTCTCTCTCACACACACTCTCCCTCTCTCTCACACTCCCTTTCTCTGACAAACTCTCTCCCTCTCTCATACACACTATCCCTCTCTCACACACACTCTGCGTCTCTCACACAAACTCTCAATCTCTCTCACACACACTATCTCCCTCTCTCACAGACACACTCTCCCTCTCACTTTCACACACACACTCACCCTGTCTCTCTCACACACTCTCCCTCTCTTTCACACAGACTCTCTCCCTATCTCTCACACACACTATCCCTTTCTCACACACTCTCCCTTTCTCACACACACTTTCCCTCTCTCACACACACTTTCCCTCTCTCACAGACACTCTCCCTCTCTCACACACACTATCTCTGTCACACAAACACCCCTTCCCTCTCTTTCACACACACTCTCTCCCTCTCTCTCACACAGACTCCCTCTTACACACAAATTCTTCCTCTCTAACACCCTCTCCCTCTCTCTTTCACACACTCTCCCTCTCTCACACACACTCTCCCTCTCTCACACACACTCTCCCTCTCTCACACACACTCTCCCTCTCTCACACACACACTCCCTCTCTCACACACACCCTCCCTCTCTCACACACACTCTCCCTCTCTCACACATACTCTCCCTCTCTCACACACACTTCCCTCTCTCACACACTCTCCCTCGCCCCCTCACTCTCCCTCTCTCTTACACACACTCCCCCTCTCTCTCACACACAATCTCCCTCTCTCACACACACTATCTCTCTCACACAAACACACACACTTCTACCCTCTCTTTCACACTCACGCTCTCCCTCTCTCTCACACTGACTCACTCCATCTCTCTCTCTCTCTCTCTCTCTCACACACACTCTCCCTCTCTCACACACACTCTCCCTCTCTCTCACACACACTCTCCCTTTCTCTGACAAACTCACTCCCTCTCTCATACACACTATCCCTCTCTCACACACACTCTGCGTCTCTCACACAAACTCTCAATCTCTCTCACACACACTATCTCCCTCTCTCACAGACACACTCTCCCTCTCACTTTCACACACACACTCACCCTGTCTCTCTCACACACTCTCCCTCTCTTTCACACAGACTCTCTCCCTATCTCTCACACACACTATCCCTTTCTCACACACTCTCCCTTTCTCACACACACTTTCCCTCTCTCACACACACTTTCCCTCTCTCACAGACACTCTCCCTCTCTCACACACACTCTTCCTCTCTCACACACACTATCTCTGTCACACAAACACCCCTTCCCTCTCTTTCACACACATTCTCTCCCTCTCTCTCACACACTTTCTCTCTCTCTGTCACACACTTTCCCTCGCTCTCTCACTCTCCCTCTCTCTCACACACACTCCCCCTCTCTCTCACACATACTCTCCCTCTCTCACATACACTATCTCTCTCACACAAACACACACACTTCTACCCTATCTTTCACACTCACGCTCTCCCTCTCTCTCACAAACTTTCCCTCACTCTCTTTCAAACACACACTCTCCCTCTCTCTCACACACACTTACCCTCTCTCTTTCACACACACTCTTTCTCTCTCACATTCTCACACTCTCTCTCACACACACTCTCCTTCCCTCTCTCACACACACTCTACCTCTCTCACACACACTATCTCTTTCAAACACACACCCCTTCCCTCTCTTTCACACACACTCTCTCCCTCTCTCTCACACAGACTCCCTCTTGCACACACATTCTTCCTCTCTAACACCCTCTCCCTCTCTCTTTCACACACTCTCCCTCTCTCACACACACTCTCCCTCTCTCACACACACTCTTCCTCTCTCACACGCTCTCTCCCTCTCTCACACGCACTCTCCCTCTCTCACACACACTCTCCCTCTCTCACACACACTCTCCCTCTCTCACACACACTCACCCTCTCTCACACATACTCTCCCTCTCTCACACACACTTCCCTCTCTCACACACTCTCCCTCTCTCACACACACTCTCCCTCTCTCACACACACTCTCCCTCTCTCAAACACACTCTCCCTCTCTCACACAAACTCTCCCTCTCTCTCACACAAACTCTCCCTCTCTCTCACACAAACTCATTCTCTCTCTCTCTCTCACACACGCATACACACCCTCTCTCTTTCACAAACTCTTTCTCTCTCACACTCTCTCCCTCTCTCTATCACACACACACTCTCCCTTTCACTTTCACACACGCACACTCACCCTGTCTCTCGCACACACTCTCCCTCTCGGACACACACTCTCTGTTTCTCTCTCACACACTCCCTCTCTCTCACACACACACACTCTCCCTCTCTCTCACACACACTCTCCCCCTCTCTTTCACACACACTCTCCCTTTCTCACACACACTCTCCCTCTCTCAAAGACACTCTCCCTCTCTAACACACACTCTACCTCTCTCACACACACTATCTCTGTCACACACATACCCCTTCCCTCTCTTTCACACACACGCTCTCCCTCTCTCTCACAAACTTTTCCTCACTCTCTTTCAAACACACACTCTCCCTCTCTCACACACACTTACCCTCTCTATTTCACACACACACTCTTTCTCTCTCACATTCTCACCCTCTCTCTCAAACACTCTCTCCTTCCCTCTCTAACACACACTCTCCCTCTCTCTCGCACACACACTCTCGCTATCTGTCTCACACATACTCCCACTCTTTCTCTTAGACAACCTCTCCCCCTCTCTTCCTCTAACACACACTCTCTCTTTCACACACCTTCTCCCTCTCTCACACCCTTACCCTCTCTCTTTCACAGACACTTTCTCTCTCACACTCTCTCCCTCTCTGTCGCACACACTCCCCTCTCTCTCACACAAACTCTCCCTTTCTCACACACTCTCCCTCTCTCACACACACTTTCCCTCTCTCACAGACACTCTGCCTCTCTCACACACACTCTACCTCTCTGACACACACTATCTCTGTCACACGCACACCCCTTCCCTCTCTTTCACAGACACATTGTCCCTCTCTCTCTCACACACACCCTCTCTCTTTCACACATACTCTCCCTGTCTCTCTCACAAAGACTCTCCCTCTCTCTCAAACACACACTCCTTCCCTCCCTTTCACACACATTCTTTCCATCTCTCTCACAAACTTTCCCTCTCTCTCTTTCAGATGCACTCTCTCACTCTCTCTCTCACACTCCCTCTCTCTTTCTCATACACTCTCCCTGTCTCTCTCACAAACACTTTCCCTCTCTCTCACACACTCTCCCTCTCTCTCTCAGAGACAGTTTCACCCTCTCTCTCTCACACTGCCTCTCTCTCTCACACACACTCTTGCTCTCTCTCAAAGACACTGTCCCTCTCTCTCACACTCCCTCTCACTTACTCACACACTCTCCCTCTTTCTCACACACACATTCTCTCTCCCTCTCACACACTCTCCCTCTCTCTGTCACACGCACTATCTCTCTCAGACACTCTCCCTCTCTCTCACACACACTCCCACTCACACACCCTCTCTCTCTCAGACACATTCTCTCCCTCTCTCACACACACTCTCTCCATCTCTCTCTCACACACTCTCCATCTCTCTCTCACATGCACTCTCCCTCTCTCTTTCACACATATGCTCTCTCTGCCTCTCACACATGCTCCTGCTCTCTCACAAACACTCTCCCTCTCTCTCACACACACTCTCCCTTCTCTCACACACACTCTCTCTCTCTCTCACCCATACGCTCTCTCTCTCTCTTACGCGCTCTCAATCTCTCTCACACACACTCTGCCTCTCTCACACACACTCTCGCTCTCTCACACACACTCTCGCTCTCTCACACACACTCCCGCTCTCTCACACACACTCTCGCTCTCTCACACACTCTCTCGCTCTCTCACACGCACTCTCCCTCTCTCTTTCACATACAGTCTCGTTATCTCTCTCACACACACTCCGTCTCTTTCTCTAAGACAAACTCTCCCCCTCTCTCCCTCTCTCACACACTCTCTCTCTTTCACACACATTCTTCCTCTCTCACACCCTCTCCCTCTCTCATTCACACACCATCTCTCTCTCACACACTCTCGCTCTCTCAGACACACTCACTCACAGACCCTCTCTCCCTCTCTCTCACACAGACTCTCTCCATCTCTCTCTCTCTCACACACTCTCTCTCTTTCACACACATTCTTCCTCTCTCACACCCTCTCCCTCTCTCATTCACACACACTCTCTCTCTTAGACACTCTCGCTCTCTCAGACACACTCTCTCACACACCCTCTCTCTCTCAGACACACTCTCTCCCTCTCTCTCACACAGTCTCACTCCATCTCTCTCTCTCTCTCTCTCACACTCTCCCTCTCTCTCTCTCACACACACTCTCCCTCTCTCTCTCACACACACTCTCCCTCTCTCACACACACTCTCCCTTTCTCTGACAAACTCTCTCCCTCTCTCATACACACTATCCCTCTCTCACACACACTCTGCGTCTCACACACAAACTCTCAATCTCTCTCACAAACACTCTCTCCCTCTCTCACAGACACACTCTCCCTCTCACTTTCACACACACACACTCACCCTGCCTCTCTCACACACTCTCCCTCTCTTTCACACAGACTCTCTCCCTATCTCTCACACACACTACCCCTTTCTCACACACTCTCCCTTTCTCACACACACTTTCCCTCTCTCACACACACTTTCCCTCTCTCACAGACACTCTCCCTCTCTCACACACACTCTACCTCTCTCACACACACTATCTCTGTCACACAAACACCCCTTCCCTCTCTTTCACACACATTCTCTCCCTCTCTCTCACACACTTTCCCTCTCTCTCTTTCAGATGCACTCTCTCGCTCTCTCTCTCTCACACTCCCTCTCTCTTTCTCATACACTCTCCCTGTCTCTCTCACAAACACTTTCCCTCTCTCTCACACACTCTGCCTCTCTCTCTCAGAGACAGTTTCACCCTCTCTCTCTCACACTGCCTCTCTCTCTCACACACACTCTACCTCTCTCACACACACTATCTCTGTCACACACACACCCCTTCCCTCTCTTTCACACACATTCTCTCCCTCTCTCTCACACACTTTCTCTCTCTCTGTCACACACTTTCCCTCGCTCTCTCACTCTCCCTCTCTCTCACACACACTCCCCCTCTCTCTCACACACACTCTCCCTCTCTCACATACACTATCTCTCTCAAACAAACACACACACTTCTACCCTCTCTTTCACACTCACGCTCTCCCTCTCTCTCACAAACTTTCCCTCACTCTCTTTCAAACACACACTCTCCCTCTCTCTCACACACACTCTCCCTCTCTCTTTCACACACACTCTCTTTCTCTCTCACATTCTCACACTCTCTCTCACACACACTCTCCTCCCCTCTCTCACACACACTCTACCTCGCTCACACCAACTATCTCTTTCACACACACACCCCTTCCCTCTCTTTCACACACACTCTCTCCCTCTCTCTTACACACACTCCCACTTACACACACATTCTTCCTCTCTAACACCCTCTCCCTCTCTCTTTCACACACTCTCCCTCTCTCACACACACTCTCCCTCTCTCACACACACTCTCCCTCTCTCACACACACTCTCCCTCTCTCACACGCACTCTCCCTCTCTCACACACACTCTCCCTCTCTCACACACACTCTCCCTCTCTCACACACACTCTCCCTCTCTCACACACACTCTCTCTCTCACACACACTCTCCCTCTCTCAAACACACTCTCCTTCTCTCACACAAACTCTCCCTCTCTCTCACACAAACCCTCTCTCTCACACAAACTCATTCTCTCTCTCTCTCTCACACACGCACACACACCCTCTCTCTTTCACAAACTCTTTCTCTCTCACACTCTCTCACTCTCTCTATCAAACACACACTCTCCCTTTCACTTTCACACACACACACTCACCCTGTCTCTCGCACACACTCTCCCTCTCAGACACACACTATCTCTTTCTCTCTCACACACTCCCTCTCTCACACACACACTCTCCCCCTCTCTCTCACACGCACTCTCCCTTTCTCACACACACTCTCCCTTTCTCACACACACTCTCCCTATCTCAAAGACACTCTGCCTATCTCACAGACACTCTCCCTCTCTCACACACACTCTACCTCTCTCACACACTATCTCTGTCACACACACACCCCTTCCCTCTCTTTCACACACACGCTCTCCCTCTCTCTCACAAACTTTCCCTCACTCTCTTTCAAACACACACTCTCCATCTCGCTCACACACACTTACCCGCTCTCTTTCACACACACACTCTTTCTCTCTCACATTCTCACCCTCTCTCTCAAACACTCTCTCCTTCCCTCTCTAACACACACTCTCCCTCTCACTTTCACATTCACACTCTCGCTATCTCTCTCACACACACTCCCTCTCTTTCTCTTAGACAACCTCTCCCCCTCTCTCACTCTCACACACACTCTCTCTTTCACACACCTTCTTCCTCTCTCACATCCTTACCCTCTCTCTTTCACACACACTTTCTCTCTCACACTCTCTCCCTCTCTCTCGCACACACTCTCCCCTGTCTCACACATACGCTCTCTCTCTCTCATATGCTCTCTCTCTCTCTCATCCACTCTCCCTCTCTCTCACACTCTCCATCTCCCTCTCTCACACACACTGTCCCTGTCTCTTTCCCTTAGACAAACTCTCGCCCTCTCTCTCTCTCACACACTGTCTTTCACACACATTCTTCCTCTCTCAAACCCTCTCCCTCTCTCTGTCACACACACTCTCTCTCTCACACACTCTCACTCTCTCTCTCAGACACACTCTCACTCACACACCCTCTCTCTCTCAGACACACTCTCTCCCTCTGTCTCACACACCGCACACACTCTCACCGTCTCTCTCACACACACTGTCCCTCTGTCTCACACATACTCTCTCCCTCTCTCTCTCTCACACACACACTCTCCCTCTCACTTTCAAACACACACTCACCCTTTCTCTCTCACACACTCTCCCTCTCTCTCCCTCGGACACACTCTCTCCGTCTCTCTCTCTCACAGTCCCTCTCTCTCTCACAATCCCTCTCTCTCACACACAAACTCTCCCTCTCTCTCACACACTCTCTCCCCCTTTCCCTGAAACACACTCTCCCTCTCTCTCACACACTCGATCTCCCTGTCTCTGACAAAATCTCCGTATCTCACACACTCTCTCCCTCTCTCACACACTCTCTCCCTCTCTCACACACACTCTCTCATACTCACACACACTCTCCCTCTCTCTCACACACTCTCCCTCTCTCTCACACACTCTCCCTCTCTCACAGACCCTCTCCCTCTTTCACACACACTATCTCTCTCACACACACAGCCCTTCCCTCTCTTTCACACACACTCTCTCCCTCTCTCTCACACACACTCCCTCTTACACACAAATTCTTCCTCTCTAACAGCCTCTCCCTCTCTCTTTCACACACTCTCCCTCTCTCACACACACTCTCCCTCTCTCACACACACTTCCCCCTCTCACACACACTCTCCCTCTCTCACACACTCTCTCCCTCTCTCACACACACTCTCCCTCTCTCACACACACTCTCCCTCTCTCAAACACACTCTCCCTCTCTCACACAAACTCTCCCTCTCTCTCACACAAACTCTCCCTCTCTCTCAAACAAACTCTCCCTCTCTCTTCCGCACACTCACTCTCTCTCTCTCTCTCTCTCTCTCTCTCACAAACACACACCCCCTCTCTTTCACAAACTCTTTCTCTCTCAGTCTCTCTCCCACTCTCTCTCACACACACACTCTCCCTCTCACTTTCATACACACACTCACCCTGTCTCTCTCACACACTCTCCCTCTCTCGGACACACTCTCTCCCTCTCTCTCACACACACTCTCCCTCTCTCTCACACACACTCTCCCCCTCTCTCACACACACTCTCCCCCTCTCTCACACACACACTCTTCCTTTCTCACACAGTCTCCCTTTCTCACACACTCTCCCTCTCTCACACATACTTTCCCTCTCTCACACACACTTTCCCTCTCTCACAGACACTCTCCCTCTCTCACACACAGTCTACCTCTCTCACACACACTATCTCTGTCACACACACACCCCTTCCCTCTCTTTCACAGACAGCATTCTCCCTCTCTCTCTCTCACACACACCCTCTCTCTTTCACACATACTCTCCCTGTCTCTCTCACAAAGACTCTCCCTCTCTCTCAAACACACACTCCTTCCCTCCCTTTCACACACACTCTTTCCATCTCTCTCACACACTTTCCCTCTCTCTCTTTCAGATGCACTCTCTCGCTCTCTCTCTCTTACACTCCCTCTCTCTTTCTCATACACTCTCCCTGTCTCTCTCACAAACACTTTCCCTCTCTCTCACACACTCTCCTTCTCTCTCTCAGAGACAGTTTCACCCTCTCTCTCTCACACTGCCTCTCTCTCTCACACACACTCTCGCTCTCTCTCAAAGACACTGTCCCTCTCTCTCACACTCCCTCTCACTTACTCACACACTCTCCCTCTCTCTCACACACACGTTCTCTCTCCCTCTCACACACTCTCCCTCTCTCTGTCACACGAACTATCTCTCTCAGACACTCTCCCTCTCTCTCACACACACACTCCCACTCACACACCCTCTATCTCTCAAACACATTCTCTCCCTCTCTCACACACACTCTCTCCATCTGTCTCTCACACACTCTCCATCTCTCTCTCACATGCACTCTCCCTCTCTCTCTCACACATATGCTCTCTCTGCCTCTCACACATGCTCCTGCTCTCTCACAAACATTCTCCCTCTCTCTCACACACACTCTCCCTTCTCTCACACACACTCACTCTCTCTCTCACACACTCTCGCTCTCTCACACACTCTCTCGCTCTCTCACACGCACTCTCCCTCTCTCTTTCACACACACTCTCGTTATCTCTCTCACACACACTCCATCTCTTTCTCTAAGACAGTCTCCCCCTCTCTCTCTCTCACACACTCTCTCTCTTTCACACACATTCTTCCTCTCTCACACCCTCTCCCTCTCTCATTCACACACACTCTCTCTCTTACACACTCTCGCTCTCACAGAAACACTCTCTCACACACCCTCTCTCTCTCAGACACACTCTCTCCCTCTCTCTCACACAGACTCACTCCATCTCTCTCTCTCTCTCTCACACACTCTCCCTCTCTCTCTCTCTCACACACTCTCCCTCTCTCTCTAACACTCCCTTTCTCTGACAAACTCTCTCCCTCTCTCATACACACTATCCCTCTCTCACACACACTCTGCGTCTCTCACACAAACTCTCAATCTCTCTCACAAACACTCTCTCCCTCTCTCACAGACACACTCTCCCTCTCACTTTCACACATACACACTCACGCTGTCTCTCTCACACACTCTCCCTCTCTTTCACACAGACTCTCTCCCTATCTCTCACACACACTCTCCCTTTCACACACACTCTCCCTTTCTCACACACACTTTCCCTCTCTCACACACACTTTCCCTCTCTCACAGACACTCTCCCTCTCTCACACACACTCTACCTCTCTCACACACACTATCTCTGTCACACAAACACCCCTTCCCTCTCTTTCACACACATTCTCTCCCTCTCTCTCACACACACTCCCCCTCTCTCTCACACATACTCTCCCTCTCTCACATACACTATCTCTCTCACACAAACACACACACTTCTACCCTATCTTTCACACTCACGCTCTCCCTCTCTCTCACAAACTTTCCCTCACTCTCTTTCAAACACACCCTCTCCCTCTCTCTCACACACACTTACCCTCTCTCTTTCACACACACTCTCTTTCTCTCTCACATTCTCACACTCTCTCTCACACACACTCTCCTTCCCTCTCTCACACACACTCTACCTCTCTCACACACACTATCTCTTTCAAACACACACCCCTTCCCTCTCTTTCACACACACTCTCTCCCTCTCTCTCACACGGACTCCCTCTTACACACACATTCTTCCTCTCTAACACCCTCTCCCTCTCTCTTTCACACACTCTCCCTCTCTCACACACACTCTCCCTCTCACACACACACTCTCACCATCTCTCACACACACTCTCCTTCTCTCACACACACTCTCCCTCTCTCACACGCACTCTCCCTCTCTCACACACACTCTCCCTCTCTCACACACAATCTCCCTCTCTCACACACACTCACCCTCTCTCACACATACTCTCCCTCTCTCACACACACTTCCCTCTCTCACACACTCTCCCTCTCTCACACACACTCTCCCTCTCTCACTCACACTCTCCCTCTCTCAAACACACTCTCCCTCACTCACACAAACTCTCCCTCTCTCTGACACAAACTCTCCCTCTCTCTCACACAAACTCATTCTCTCTCTCTCTCTCTCTCTCTCTCTCTCACACACGCATACACACCCTCTCTCTTTCACAAACTCTTTCTCTCTCACACTCTCTCCCTCTCTCTATCACACACACACTCTCCCTTTCACTTTCACACACGCACACTCACCCTGTCTCTCGCACACACTCTCCCTCTCGGACACACACTCTCTCTTTCTCTCTCACACACTCTCCCCCTCTCTCTCACACACACTCTCCCTTTCTCACACACACTCTCCCTCTCTCACAGACACTCTCCCTCTCTCACAGACACTCTCCCTCTCTCACAGACACTCTCCCTCTCTCACACACACTCTAACTCTCTCACACACACTATCTCTGTCACACACACACCCCTTCCCTCTCTTTCACACACACGCTCTCCCTCTATCTCACAAACTTTCCCTCACTCTCTTTCAAACACACACTCTCCCTCTCTCTCACACACACTTACCCTATCTCTTTCACACACACACTCTTTCTCTCTCACATTCTCACCCTCTCTCTCAAACACTCTCTCCTTCCCTCTCTAACACACACTCTCCCTCTCACTTTCACATTCACACTCTCGCTATCTCTCTCACACACACTCCCTCTCTTTCTCTTAGACAACCTCTCCCCCTCTCTCACTCTCACACACACTCTCTCTTTCACACACCCTCTTCCTCTCTCACACCCTTACCGTCTCTCTTTCACAGACACTTTCTCTCTCACACTCTCTCCCTCTCTGTCGCACACACTCCCCTCTCTCTCACACACACTCTCCCTTTCGCACACACTCTCCCTCTCTCACTCATACTTTCCCTCACTCACACACACTTTCCCTCTCTCACAGACACTCTGCCTCTCTCACACACACTCTACCTCTCTCACACACACTATCTCTGTCACACGCACACCCCTTCCCTCTCTTTCACAGACACTTTCTCCCTCTCTCTCTCACACACACCCTCTCCCTTTCACACATACTCTCCCTGTCTCTCTCACAAAGACTCTCCCTCTCTCTCAAACACACACTCCTTCCCTCCCTTTCACACACACTCTTTCCATCTCTCTCACACACTTTCCCTCTCTCTCTTTCAGATGCACTCTCTCGCTCTCTCTCTCTCACACTCCCTCTCTCTTTCTCATGCACTCTCCCTGTCTCTCTCACAAACACTTTCCCTCTCTCTCACACAATCTCCCTCTCTCTCTCAGAGACAGTTTCACCCTCTCTCTCTCACACTGCCTCTCTCTCTCACACACACTCTCGCTCTCTCTCAAAGACACTGTCCCTCTCTCTCACACTCCCTCTCACTTACTCACACACTCTCCCTCTCTCTCACACACACGTTCTCTCTCCCTCTCACACACTCTCCCTCTCTCTGTCACACGCACTATCTCTCTCAGACACTCTCCCTCTCTCTCACACACACTCCTACTCACACACCCTCTCTCTCTCAGACACATTGTCTCCCTCTCTCACACACACTCTCCATATCTCTCTCACATGAACTCTCCCTCTCTCTCTCACACATATGCTCTCTCTGCCTCTCACACATGCTCCCTCTCTCTCACAAACACTCTCCCTCTCTCTCACACACACTCTCCCTTCTCTCACACACACTCTCTCTCTCACACATACGCTCTCAATCTCTCTTATGTGCTCTCAATCTCTCTCACACACACTCTGCCTCTCTCACACACACTCCCGCTCTCTCACGCACTCTCTCGCTCTCTCACACGCACTCACACTCCCTCTTTCACACACAGTCTCGTTATCTCTCTCACACACACTCCGTCTCTTTCTCTAAGACAAACTCTCCCCCTCTCTCTCTCTCTCACACTCTCTCTCTTTCACACACATTCTTCCTCTCTCACACCCTCTCCCTCTCTCATTCACACACCATCTCTCTCTCACACACTCTCGCTCTCTCAGACACACTCACTCACAGACCCTCTCTCCCTCTCCCTCACACAGACTCTCTCCATCTCTCTCTCTCTCTCACACTCTCCCTCTCTCTCTCACACACACTCTCCCTCTCTCTCTCACATACACTCTCCCTCTCTCACACACACTACCCCTCTCTCTCACACACACTCTCCCTTTCTCTGACAAACTCTCTCCCTCTCTCATACACACTAACCCTCTCTCACACACACTCTTCGTCACTCACACAAACTCTCCCTCTCTCTCACACACACTCTCTCCCTCTCTCACAGACACACTCTCCCTCTCACTTTCACACACACACTCACCCTGTCTCTCTCACACACTCTCCCTCTCTTTCACACAGACACTCTCCCTATCTCTCACACATATTCTCCCTTTCTCACACACTCTCCCTTTCTCACACACTCTCCCTTTCTCACACACTCTCCCTTTCTCACACACACTTTCCCTCTCTCACACACACTCTCACGCTCTCACACACACTCTCCTTCTCTCACACACACTCTCCCTCTCTCACACACACTCTCCCTCTCTCACACACACTCTCCCTCTCTCACACACACTCTCCCTCTCTCACACATACTCTCCCTCTCTCTCACACACTTCCCTCTCTCACACACTCTCCCTCTCTCACACACACTCTACCTCTCTCACACACACTATCTCTGTCACACACACACCCCTTCCCTCTCTTTCACACACATTCTCTCTCTCTCTCTCACACACTTTCTCTCTCTCTCACACACACTTTCCCTCGCTCTCTCACTCTCCCTCTCTCTCACACACATTCCCCCTCTCCCTCACACACACTCTCCCTCTCACACTCTCCCTCTCTCACACACACTCTACCTCTCTCACACACACTATCTCTGTCACACACACACCCCTTCCCTCTCTTTCACACACATTCTCTCTCTCTCTCTCACACACTTTCTCTCTCTCTCACACACACTTTCCCTCGCTCTCTCACTCTCCCTCTCTCTCACACACATTCCCCCTCTCCCTCACACACACTCTCCCTCTCACACACACACGATCTCTCTCACACAAAGACACACACTTCTACCCTCTCTTTCACACTCACGCTCTCCCTCTCTCTCACAAACTTTCCCTCACTCTCTTTCAAACACACACTCTCCCTCTCTCTCACAAACACTTACCCTCTCTCTTTCACACACGCTCTCTTTCTCTCTCACATTCTCACACTCTCTCTCACACACACTCTCTCCCTCTTTTTCACACAGACTCACTCCATCTCTCTCTCTCTCTCTCTCTCTCTCTCACACACACTCTCCCTTTCTCACACACACTCTCCCACTCTCTCACACACACTCTCCCTTTCTCTGACAAACTCTCTCCCTCTCTCATACACACTATCCCTCTCTCACACACACTCTGCGTCTCTCACACAAACTCTCAATCTCTCTCACAAACACTCTCTCCCTCTCTCACAGACACACTCTCCCTCTCACTTTCACACACACACACTCACCCTGTCTCTCTCACACACTCTCCCTCTCTTTCACACAGACTCTCTCCCTATCTCTCACACACACTATCCCTTTCTCACAAACTCTCCCTTTCTCACACACACTTTCCCTCTCTCACACACACTTTCCCTCTCTCACAGACACTCTCCCTCTCTCACACACACTATCTCTGTCACACAAACACCCCTTCCCTCTCTTTCACACACATTCTCTCCCTCTCTCTCACACACTTTCTCTCTCTCTGTCACACACTTTCCCTCGCTCTCTCACTCTCCTCTCTCTCACACACGCTCCCCCTCTCTCTCACACATACTCTCCCTCTCTCACATACATTACATCTCTCACACAAACACACACACTTCTACCCTATCTTTCACACTCACGCTCTCCCTCTCTCTCACAAACTTTCCCTCACTCTCTTTCAAACACACACTCTCCCTCTCTCTCACACACACTTACCCTCTCTCTTTCACACACACTCTTTCTCTCTCACAGTCTCACACTCTCTCTCACACACACTCTCCTTCCCTCTCTCACACACACTCTACCTCTCTCACACACACTCTCTCTTTCAAACACACACCCCTTCCCTCTCTTTCACACACACTCTCTCCCTCTCTCTCGCACAGACTCCCTCTTACACACACATTCTTCCTCTCTAACACCCTCTCCCTCTCTCTTTCACACACTCTCCCTCTCTCACACACACTCTCCCTCTCTCACACACACCCTCCCTCTCTCACACACACTCTCCCTCTCTCACACACTCTCCCTCTCTCACACACACTTCCCTCTCTCACACACTCTCCCTCGCCCCCTCACTCTCCCTCTCTCTTACACACACTCCCCCTCTCTCTCACACACAATCTCCCTCTCTCACACACACTATCTCTCTCACACAAACACACACACTTCTACCCTCTCTTTCACACTCACGCTCTCCCTCTCTCTCACAAACTTTCCCTCACTCTCTTTCAAACACACAATCTCCCTCTCTCTCACAAACACTTACCCTCTCTCTTTCACACACACTCTCTTTCTCTCTCACATTCTCAAACTCTCTCTCACACACACTCTCTCACTCTTTCTCACACAGACTCACTCCATCTCTCTCTCTCTCTCTCACACACACTCTCCCTCTCTCACACACACTCTCCCTCTCTGTCACACACACTCTCCCTTTCTCTGACAAACTCTCTCCCTCTCTCATACACACTATCCCTCTCTCACACACACTCTGCGTCTCTCACACAAACTCTCAATCTCTCTCACACACACTCTCTCCCTCTCTCACAGACACACTCTCCCTCTCACTTTCACACACACACTCACCCTGTCTCTCTCACACACTCTCCCTCTCTTTCACACAGACTCTCTCCCTATCTCTCACACATACTATCCCTTTCACACACACTCTCCCTTTCTCACACACACTTTCTCTCTCTCACACACACTTTCCCTCTCTCACAGACACTCTCCCTCTCTCACACACACTCTTCCTCTCTCACACACACTATCTCTGTCACACAAACACCCCTTCCCTCTCTTTCACACACATTCTCTCCCTCTCTCTCACACACTTTCTCTCTCTCTGCCACACACTTTCCCTCGCTCTCTCACTCTCCCTCTCTCTCACACACACTCCCCCTCTCTCTCACACATACTCTCCCTCTCTCACATACACTATCTCTCTCACACAAACACACACACTTCTACCCTATCTTTCACACTCACGCTCTCCCTCTCTCTCACAAACCTTCCCTCACTCTCTTTCAAACACACACTCTCCCTCTCTCTCACACACACTTACCCTCTCTCTTTCACACACACTCTCTTTCTCTCTCACATTCTCACACTCTCTCTCACACACACTCTCCTTCCCTCTCTCACACACACTCTACCTCTCTCACACACACTATCTCTTTCAAACACACACCCCTTCCCTCTCTTTCACACACACTCTCTCCCTCTCTCTCACACAGACCCCCTCTTACACACACATTCTTCCTCTCTAACACCCTCTCCCTCTCTCTTTCACACACTCTCCCTCTCTCACACACACTCTCCCTCTCTCACACACACTCTCCCTCTCTCACACACACTCTTCATCTCTCACACACACTCTCCCTCTCTCACACGCACTCTCCCTCTCTCACACACACTCTCCCTCTCTCACACACACTCTCCCTCTCTCACACACACTCTCCCTCTCTCACACATACTCTCCCTCTCTCTCACACACTTCCCTCTCTCACACACTCTCCCTCTCTCACACACACTCTACCTCTCTCACACACACTATCTCTGTCACACACACACCCCTTCCCTCTCTTTCACACACATTCTCTCTCTCTCTCTCACACACTTTCTCTCTCTCTCACACACACTTTCCCTCGCTCTCTCACTCTCCCTCTCTCTCACACACATTCCCCCTCTCCCTCACACACACTCTCCCTCTCACACACACACGATCTCTCTCACACAAAGACACACACTTCTACCCTCTCTTTCACACTCACGCTCTCCCTCTCTCTCACAAACTTTCCCTCACTCTCTTTCAAACACACACTCTCCCTCTCTCTCACAAACACTTACCCTCTCTCTTTCACACACACTCTCTTTCTCTCTCACATTCTCACACTCTCTCTCACACACACTCTCTCCCTCTTTTTCACACAGACTCACTCCATCTCTCTCTCTCTCTCTCTCTCTCTCTCACACACACTCTCCCTTTCTCACACACACTCTCCCACTCTCTCACACACACTCTCCCTTTCTCTGACAAACTGTCTCCCTCTCTCATACACACTATCCCTCTCTCACACACACTCTGCGTCTCTCACACAAACTCTCAATCTCTCTCACAAACACTCTCTCCCTCTCTCACAGACACACTCTCCCTCTCACTTTCACACACACACACTCACCCTGTGTCTCTCACACACTCTCCCTCTCTTTCACACAGACTCTCTCCCTATCTCTCACACACACTATCCCTTTCTCACAAACTCTCCCTTTCTCACACACACTTTCCCTCTCTCACACACACTTTCCCTCTCTCACAGACACTCTCCCTCTCTCACACACACTATCTCTGTCACACAAACACCCCTTCCCTCTCTTTCACACACATTCTCTCCCTCTCTCTCACACACTTTCTCTCTCTCTGTCACACACTTTCCCTCGCTCTCTCACTCTCCTCTCTCTCACACACGCTCCCCCTCTCTCTCACACATACTCTCCCTCTCTCACATACACTACATCTCTCACACAAACACACACACTTCTACCCTATCTTTCACACTCACGCTCTCCCTCTCTCTCACAAACTTTCCCTCACTCTCTTTCAAACACACACTCTCCCTCTCTCTCACACACACTTACCCTCTCTCTTTCACACACACTCTTTCTCTCTCACAGTCTCACACTCTCTCTCACACACACTCTCCTTCCCTCTCTCACACACACTCTACCTCTCTCACACACACTCTCTCTTTCAAACACACACCCCTTCCCTCTCTTTCACACACACTCTCTCCCTCTCTCTCGCACAGACTCCCTCTTACACACACATTCTTCCTCTCTAACACCCTCTCCCTCTCTCTTTCACACACTCTCCCTCTCTCACACACACTCTCCCTCTCTCACACACACCCTCCCTCTCTCACACACACTCTCCCTCTCTCACACACTCTCCCTCTCTCACACACACTTCCCTCTCTCACACACTCTCCCTCGCCCCCTCACTCTCCCTCTCTCTTACACACACTCCCCCTCTCTCTCACACACAATCTCCCTCTCTCACACACACTATCTCTCTCACACAAACACACACACTTCTACCCTCTCTTTCACACTCACGCTCTCCCTCTCTCTCACAAACTTTCCCTCACTCTCTTTCAAACACACAATCTCCCTCTCTCTCACAAACACTTACCCTCTCTCTTTCACACACACTCTCTTTCTCTCTCACATTCTCAAACTCTCTCTCACACACACTCTCTCACACTTTCTCACACAGACTCACTCCATCTCTCTCTCTCTCTCTCTCACACACACTCTCCCTCTCTCACACAAACTCTCCCTCTCTCTCACACACACTCTCCCTTTCTCTGACAAACTCTCTCCCTCTCTCATACACACTATCCCTCTCTCACACACACTCTGCGTCTCTCACACAAACTCTCAATCTCTCTCACACACACTCTCTCCCTCTCTCACAGACACACTCTCCCTCTCACTTTCACACACACACTCACCCTGTCTCTCTCACACACTCTCCCTCTCTTTCACACAGACTCTCTCACTATCTCTCACACATACTATCCCTTTCACACACACTCTCCCTTTCTCACAGACACTTTCTCTCTCTCACACACACTTTCCCTCTCTCACAGACACTCTCCCTCTCTCACACACACTCTTCCTCTCTCACACACACTATCTCTGTCACACAAACACCCCTTCCCTCTCTTTCACACACATTCTCTCCCTCTCTCTCACACACTTTCTCTCTCTCTGCCACACACTTTCCCTCGCTCTCTCACTCTCCCTCTCTCTCACACACACTCCCCCTCTCTCTCACACATACTCTCCCTCTCTCACATACACTATCTCTCTCACACAAACACACACACTTCTACCCTATCTTTCACACTCACGCTCTCCCTCTCTCTCACAAACTTTCCCTCACTCTCTTTCAAACACACACTCTCCCTCTCTCTCACACACACTTACCCTCTCTCTTTCACACACACTCTCTTTCTCTCTCACATTCTCACACTCTCTCACACACACACTCTCCTTCCGTCTCTCACACACACTCTACCTCTCTCACACACACTATCTCTTTCAAACACACACCCCTTCCCTCTCTTTCACACACACTCTCTCCCTCTCTCTCACACAGACTCCCTCTTACACACACATTCTTCCTCTCTAACACCCTCTCCCTCTCTCTTTCACACACTCTCCCTCTCTCACGCACACTCTCCCTCTCTCACACACACTCTCCCTCTCTCACACACACTCTTCATCTCTCACACACACTCTCCCTCTCTCACACGCACTCTCCCTCTCTCACACACACTCTCCCTCTCTCACACACACTCTCCCTCTCTCACACACACTCTCCCTCTCTCTCTCAGAGACAGTTTCACCCTCTCTCTCTCACACTGCCTCTCTCTCTCACACACACTCTTGCTCTCTCTCAAAGACACTGTCCCTCTCTCTCACACTCCCTCTCACTTACTCACACACTCTCCCTCTCTCTCACGCACACGTTCTCTCTCCCTCTCACACACTCTCCCTCTCTCTGTCACACGCACTATCTCTCTCAGACACTCTCCCTCTCTCTCACACACACTCCCACTCACACACCCTCTCTCTCTCAGACACATTCTCTCCCTCTCTCACACACACTCTCTCCATCTCTCTCTCACACACTCTCCATCTCTCTCTCACATGCACTCTCCCTCTCTCTTTCACACATATGCTCTCTCTGCCTCTCACACATGCTCCTGCTCTCTCACAAACACTCTCCCTCTCTCTCACACACACTCTCCCTTCTCTCACACACACTCTCTCTCTCTCTCACACATACGCTCTCTCTCTCTCTTACGCGCTCTCAATCTCTCTCACACACACTCTGCCTCTCTCACACACACTCTCGCTCTCTCACACACACTCTCGCTCTCTCACACACACTCTCGCTCCCTCACACACACTCTCGCTCTCTCACACGCACTCTCCCTCTCTCTTTCACATACAGTCTCGTTATCTCTCTCACACACACTCCGTCTCTTTCTCTAAGACAAACTCTCCCCCTCTCTCCCTCTCTCACACACTCTCTCTCTTTCACACACATTCTTCCTCTCTCACACCCTCTCCTACTCTCATTCACACACCATCTCTCTCTCACACACTCTCGCTCTCTCAGACACACTCACTCACAGACCCTCTCTCCCTCTCTCTCACACAGACTCTCTCCATCTCTCTCTCCCTCTCACACTCTCCCTCTCTCTCTCACACACACTCTCCCTCTCTCTCTCACACACACTCTCCCTCTCTCACACACACTCCCCCTCTCTCTCACACACACTCTCCCTTTCTCTGACAAACTCTCTCCCTCTCTCATACACACTATCCCTATATCACACACACTCAGCGTCACTCACACAAACTCTCCCTCTCTCTCACACACACTTCCTCCCTCTCTCACAGACGCACTCTCCCTCTCACTTTCACATAGACACTCACCCTGTCTCTCTCACACACTCTCCCTCTCTTTCACACAGACTCTCTCCCTATCCATCACACACACTCTCCCTTTCTCACACACTCTCCCTTTCTCACACACTCTCCCTTTCTCACACGCACTTTCCCTCTCTCACAGACACTCTCCCTCTCTCACACACACTCTACCTCTCTCACACACACTTTCCCTCTCTCACACACACTTTCCCTCTCTCACACAAACTCTGCCTCTCTCACACACACTCTTCCTCTCTCACACACACTATCTCTGTCACACAAACACCCCTTCCCTCTCTTTCACACACATTCTCTCCCTCTCTCTCACACACTTTCTCTCTCTCTGTCACACACTTTCCCTCGCTCCCTCACTCTCCCTCTCTCTCACACACACTCCCCCTCTCTCTCACACATACTCTCCCTCTCTCACATACACTATCTCTCTCACACAAACACACACACTTCTCCCTATCTTTCACACTCACGCTCTCCCTCTCTCTCACAAACTTTCCCTCACTCTCTTTCAAACACACACTCTCCCTCTCTCTCACACACACTTACCCTCTCTCTTTCACACACACTCTTTCTCTCTCACATTCTCACACTCTCTCTATCACACACTCTCCTTCCCTCTCTCACACACACTCTACCTCTCTCACACACACTATCTCTTTCAAACACACACCCCTTCCCTCTCTTTCACACACACTCTCTCCCTCTCTCTCACACAGACTCCCTCTTACACACACATTCTTCCTCTCTAACACCCTCTCCCTCTCTCTTTCACACACTCTCCCTCTCTCACACACACTCTCCCTCTCTCACACACACTCTCCCTCTCTCACACACACGCTCCCTCTCTCACACACACTCTCCCTCTCTCACACACACTCTCCCTCTCTCAGACACACCCTCCCTCTCTCACACGCACTCTCCCTCTCTCACACGCACTCTCCCTCTCTCACACGCACTCTCCCTCTCTCACACACACTCTCCCTCTCTCACATACACTCACCCTCTCTCACACATACTCTCCCTCTCTCACACACACTTCCCTCTCTCACACACTCTCCCTCTCTCACACACACTCTCCCTCTCTCACACACACTCTCCCTCTCTCAAACACACTCTCCCTCTCTCAAACACATTCTCCCTCTCTCACACAAACTCTCCCTCTCTCTCGCACAAACTCTCCCTCTCTCTCACACAAACTCATTCTCTCTCTCTCTCACACACGCATACACACCCTCTCTCTTTCACAAACTCTTTCTCTCTCACACTCTCTCCCTCTCTCTATCACACACACACTCTCCCTTTCACTTTCACACACGCACACTCACCCTGTCTCTCGCACACACTCTCCCTCTCGGACACACACTCTCTCTTTCTCTCTCACACACTCCCTCTCTCTCACACACACACACACTCTTCCTCTCTCTCACACACACTCTCCCCCTCTCTCTCACACACACTCTCCCTTTCTCACACACACTCTCCCTCTCTCAAAGACACTCTCCCTCTCTCACAGACACTCTCCCTCTCTCACACACACTCTACCTCTCTCACACACACTATCTCTGTCACACACATACCCCTTCCCTCTCTTTCACACACACGCTCTCCCTCTCTCTCACAAGCTTTTCCTCACTCTCTTTCAAACACACACTCTCCCTCTCTCTCACACACACTTACCCTCTCTATTTCACACACACACTCTTTCTCTCTCACATTCTCACCCTCTCTCTCAAACACTCTCTCCTTCCCTCTCTAACACACACTCTCCCTCTTTCTCACACACACACTCTCGCTATCTGTCTCACACATACTCCCACTCTTTCTCTTAGACAACCTCTCCCCCTCTCTTACTCTCACACACACTCTCTCTTTCACACACCTTCTCCCTCTCTCACACCCTTACCCTCTCTCTTTCACAGACACTTTCTCTCTCACACTCTCTCCCTCTCTGTCGCACACACTCCCCTCTCTCTCACACACACTCTCCCTTTCTCACACACTCTCCCTCTCTCACACATCCTTTCCCTCACTCACACAAACTTTCCCTCTCTCACAGACACTCTGCCTCTCTCACACACACTCTACCTCTCTCACACACACTATCTCTGTCACACGCACACCCCTTCCCTCTCTTTCACAGACACATTGTCCCTCTCTCTCTCTCACACACACCCTCTCTCTTTCACACATACTCTCCCTGTCTCTCTCACAAAGACTCTCCCTCTCTCTCAAACACACACTCCTTCCCTCCCTTTCACACACACTCTTTCCATCTCTCTCACAAACTTTCCCTCTCTCTCTTTCAGATGCACTCTCTCGCTCTCTCTCTCACACTCCCTCTCTCTTTCTCATACACTCTCCCTGTCTCTCTCACAAACACTTTCCCTCTCTCTCACACACTCTCCCTCTCTCTCTCAGAGACAGTTTCACCCTCTCTCTCTCACACTGCCTCTCTCTCTCACACACACTCTTGCTCTCTCTCAAAGACACTGTCCCTCTCTCTCACACTCCCTCTCACTTACTCACACACTCTCCCTCTCTCTCACACACACGTTCTCTCTC
The DNA here is from genome assembly GCA_026770705.1 of Isurus oxyrinchus. Lineage (NCBI taxonomy): Eukaryota > Metazoa > Chordata > Chondrichthyes > Lamniformes > Lamnidae > Isurus > Isurus oxyrinchus. The sequence continues at coordinate 87,887 of JANJGN010001229.1, read as the reverse complement.
CCTCTCACACACTCTCCCTCTCTCTGTCACACACACTATCTCTCTCAGACACTCTCCCTCTCTCTCACACACACTCCCACTCACACACCCTCTCTCTCTCAGACACATTCTCTCCCTCTCTCACACACACTCTCTCCATCTCTCTCTCACACACTCTCCATCTCTCTCTCACATGCACTCTCCCTCTCTCTTTCACACATATGCTCTCTCTGCCTCTCACACATGCTCCTGCTCTCTCACAAACACTCTCCCTCTCTCTCACACACACTCTCCCTTCTCTCACACACACTCTCTCTCTCTCTCACACATACGCTCTCTCTCTCTCTTACGCGCTCTCAATCTCTCTCACACACACTCTGCCTCTCTCACACACACTCTCGCTCTCTCACACACACTCTCGCTCTCTCACACACACTCTCGCTCTCTCACACACACTCTCGCTCTCTCACACACACTCTCGCTCTCTCACACACTCTCTCGCTCTCTCACACGCACTCTCCCTCTCTCTTTCACATACAGTCTCGTTATCTCTCTCACACACACTCCGTCTCTTTCTCTAAGACAAACTCTCCCCCTCTCTCCCTCTCTCACACACTCTCTCTCTTTCACACACATTCTTCCTCTCTCACACCCTCTCCCTCTCTCATTCACACACCATCTCTCTCTCACACACACTCGCTCTCTCAGACACACTCACTCACAGACCCTCTCTCCCTCTCTCTCACACAGACTCTCTCCATCTCTCTCTCTCTCTCACACTCTCCCTCTCTCTCTCACACACACTCTCCCTCTCTCTCTCACACACACTCTCCCTCTCTCACACACAGTCCCCCTCTCTCTCACACACACTCTCCCTTTCTCTGACAAACTCTCTCCCTCTCTCATACACACTATCCCTATATCACACACACTCTGCGTCACTCACACAAACTCTCCCTCTCTCTCACACACACTTCCTCCCTCTCTCACAGACGCACTCTTCCTCTCACTTTCACATACACACTCACCCTGTCTCTCTCACACACTCTCCCTCTCTTTCACACAGACTCTCTCCCTATCCATCACACACACTCTCCCTTTCTCACACACTCTCCCTTTCTCACACACTCTCCCTTTCTCACACGCACTTTCCCTCTCTCACAGACACTCTCCCTCTCTCACACACACTCTACCTCTCTCACACACACTATCCCTGTCACACAAACACCCCTTCCCTCTCTTTCACACACATTCTCTCCCTCTCTCTCACACACTTTCTCTCTCTCTGTCACACACTTTCCCTCGCTCCCTCACTCTCCCTCTCTCTCACACACACTCCCCCTCTCTCTCACACATACTCTCCCTCTCTCACATACACTATCTCTCACACAAACACACACACTTCTACCCTATCTTTCACACTCACGCTCTCCCTCTCTCTCACAAACTTTCCCTCACTCTCTTTCAAACACACACTCTCCCTCTCTCTCACACACACTTACCCTCTCTCTTTCACACACACTCTCTTTCTCTCTCACATTCTCACACTCTCTCTCACACACACTCTCCTTCCCTCTCTCACACACACTCTACCTCTCTCACACACACTATCTCTTTCAAACACACACCCCTTCCCTCTCTTTCACACACACTCTCTCCCTCTCTCTCACACAGATTCCCTCTTACACACACATTCTTCCTCTCTAACACCCTCTCCCTCTCTCTTTCACACACTCTCCCTCTCTCACACACACTCTCACCATCTCTCACACACACTCTCCTTCTCTCACACACACTCTCCCTCTCTCACACGCTCTCTCCCTCTCTCACATGCACTCTCCCTCTCTCACACACAATCTCCCTATCTCACACACACTCACCCTCTCTCACACATACTCTCCCTCTCTCACACACACTTCCCTCTCTCACACACTCTCCCTCTCTCACACACTCTCCCTCTCTCACACACACTCTCCCTCTCTCACACACACTCTCCCTCTCTCACAAACACTCTCCCTCTCTCAAACACACTCTCCCTCTCTCTCACACAAACTCTCCCTCTCTCTCACACAAACTCTCCCTCTCTCTCACACAAACTCATTCTCTCTCTCTCTCTCTCTCTCTCTCACACACGCACACACACCCTCTCTCTTTCACAAACTCTTTCTCTCTCAAACCCTCTCCCTCTCTCTGTCACACACACTCTCTCTCTCACACACTCTCACTCTCTCTCTCAGACACACTCTCACTCACACACCCTCTCTCTCTCAGACACACTCTCTCCCTCTCTCTCACACACCGCACACACTCTCACCGTCTCTCTCACACACACTGTCCCTCTGTCTCACACATACTCTCTCCCTCTCTCTCTCTCACACACACTCTCCCTCTCACTTTCAAACACACACTCACCCTTTCTCTCTCACACACTCTCCCTCTCTCTCCCTCGGACACACTCTCTCCGTCTCTCTCTCACAGTCCCACTCTCTCTCACAATCCCTCTCTCTCACACACAAACTCTCCCTCTCTCTCACACACTCTCTCCCCCTTTCTCTTAAACACACTCTCCCTCTCTCTCACACACTCGATCTCCCTGTCTCTGACAAAATCTCCGTATCTCACACACTCTCTCCCTCTCTCACACACTCTCTCCCTCTCTCACACACACTCTCTCATACTCACACACACTCTCCCTCTCTCTCACACACTCTCCCTCTCTCTCACACACTCTCCCTCTCTCACAGACCCTCTCCCTCTTTCACACACACTATCTCTCTCACACACACACCCCTTCCCTCTCTTTCACACACACTCTCTCCATCTCTCTCACACACACTCCCTCTTACACACACATTCTTCCTCTCTAACAGCCTCTCCCTCTCTCTTTCACACACTCTCCCTCTCTCACACACACTCTCCCTCTCTCACACACACTTCCCCCTCTCACACACACTCTCCCTCTCTCACACACTCTCTCCCTCTCTCACACACACTCTCCCTCTCTCACACACACTCTCCCTCTCTCAAACACACTCTCCCTCTCTCACACAAACTCTCCCTCTCTCTCACACAAACTCTCCCTCTCTCTCACACAAACTCTCCCTCTCTCTTCCGCACACTCACTCTCTCTCTCTCTCTCTCTCTCTCTCTCTCACAAACACACACCCTCTCTCTTTCACAAACTCTTTCTCTCTCAGTCTCTCTCCCACTCTCTCTCACACACACACTCTGCCTCTCACTTTCATACACACACTCACCCTGTCTCTCTCACACACTCTCCCTCTCTCGGACACACTCTCTCCCTCTCTCTCACACACACTCTCCCCCTCTCTCACACACACACTCTTCCTTTCTCACACAGTCTCCCTTTCTCACACACTCTACCTCTCTCACACACACTATCTCTGTCACACACACACCCCTTCCCTCTCTTTCACAGACATCATTCTCCCTCTCTCTCTCTCACACACACCCTCTCTCTTTCACACATACTCTCCCTGTCTCTCTCACAAAGACTCTCCCTCTCTCTCAAACACACACTCCTTCCCTCCCTTTCACACACACTCTTTCCATCTCTCTCACACACTTTCCCTCTCTCTCTTTCAGATGCACTCTCTCGCTCTCTCTCTCTCACACTCCCTCTCTCTTTCTCATACACTCTCCCTGTCTCTCTCACAAACACTTTCCCTCTCTCTCACACACTCTCCCTCTCTCTCTCAGAGACAGTTTCACCCTCTCTCTCTCACACTGCCTCTCTCTCTCACACACACTCGCGCTCTCTCTCAAAGACACTGTCCCTCTCTCTCACACTCCCTCTCACTTACTCACACACTCTCCCTCTCTCTCACACACACGTTCTCTCTCCCTCTCACACACTCTCCCTCTCTCTGTCACACGAACTATCTCTCTCAGACACTCTCCCTCTCTCTCACACACACACTCCCACTCACACACCCTCTCTCTCTCAAACACATTCTCTCCCTCTCTCACACACACTCTCTCCATCTGTCTCTCACACACTCTCCATCTCTCTCTCACATGCACTCTCCCTCTCTCTCTCACACATATGCTCTCTCTGCCTCTCACACATGCTCCTGCTCTCTCACAAACATTCTCCCTCTCTCTCACACACACTCTCCCTTCTCTCACACACACTCACTCTCTCTCTCACACATACGCTCTCTATCTCCCTTACACGCTCTCAATCTCTCTCACAACACACTCTCCCTCTCTCACACACACTCTGCCTCTCTCACACACACTCTCGCTCTCTCACACACTCTCTCGCTCTCTCACACGCACTCTTCTCTCTCTTTCACACACACTCTCGTTATCTCTCTCACACACACTCCGTCTCTTTCTCTAAGACAAATTCTCCCCCTCTCTCTCTCTCACACACTCTCTCTCTTTCACACACATTCTTCCTCTCTCACACCCTCTCCTACTCTCATTCACACACCATCTCTCTCTCACACACTCTCGCTCTCTCAGACACACTCACTCACAGACCCTCTCTCCCTCTCTCTCACAGACTCTCTCCATCTCTCTCTCCCTCTCACACTCTCCCTCTCTCTCTCACACACACTCTCCCTCTCTCTCTCACACACACTCTCCCTCTCTCACACACACTCCCCCTCTCTCTCACACACACTCTCCCTTTCTCTGACAAACTCTCTCCCTCTCTCATACACACTATCCCTATATCACACACACTCAGCGTCACTCACACAAACTCTGCCTCTCTCTCACACACACTTCCTCCCTCTCTCACAGACGCACTCTCCCTCTCACTTTCACATACACACTCACCCTGTCTCTCTCACACACTCTCCCTCTCTTTCACACAGACTCTCTCCCTATCCATCACACACACTCTCCCTTTCTCACACACTCTCCCTTTCTCACACACTCTCCCTTTCTCACACGCACTTTCCCTCTCTCACAGACACTCTCCCTCTCTCACACACACTCTACCTCTCTCACACACACTTTCCCTCTCTCACACACACTTTCCCTCTCTCACAGACACTCTCCCTCTCTCACACACACTCTTCCTCTCTCACACACACTATCTCTGTCACACAAACACCCCTTCCCTCTCTTTCACACACATTCTCTCCCTCTCTCTCACACACTTTCTCTCTCTCTGTCACACTCTTTCCCTCGCTCTCTCACTCTCCCTCTCTCTCACACACACTCCCCCTCTCTCTCACACATACTCTCCCTCTCTCACATACACTATCTCTCTCACACAAACACACACACTTCTTCCCTATCTTTCACACTCACGCTCTCCCTCTCTCTCACAAACTTTCCCTCACTCTCTTTCAAACACACACTCTCCCTCTCTCTCACACACACTTACCCTCTCTCTTTCACACACACTCTTTCTCTCTCACATTCTCACACTCTCTCTATCACACACTCTCCTTCCCTCTCTCACAGACACTCTACCTCTCTCACACACACTATCTCTTTCAAACACACACCCCTTCCCTCTCTTTCACACACACTCTCTCCTTCTCTCTCACACAGACTCCCTTCTACACACACATTCTTCCTCTCTAACACCCTCTCACTCTCTCTTTCACACACTCTCCCTCTCTCACACACACTCTCCCTCTCTCACACACACTCTCCCTCTCTCACACACACTCTCCCTCTCTCACACACACTTTCCCTCTCTCACACACACCCTCCCTCTCTCACACACACTCTCCCTCTCTCACACGCACTCTCCCTCTCTCACACACACTCTCCCTCTCTCACACACACTCTCCCTCTCTCACATACACTCACCCTCTCTCACACATACTCTCCCTCTCTCACACACACTTCCCTCTCTCACACACTCTCCCTCTCTCACACACACTCTCCCTCTCTCACACACACTCTCCCTCTCTCAAACACACTCTCCCTCTCTCACACACACTCTCCCTCTCTCACACACACCCTCCCTCTCTCACACACACTCTCCCTCTCTCACACGCACTCTCCCTCTCTCACACACACTCTCCCTCTCTCACACACACTCTCCCTCTCTCACATACACTCACCCTCTCTCACACATACTCTCCCTCTCTCACACATACTCTCCCTCTCTCACACACACTTCCCTCTCTCACACACTCTCCCTCTCTCACACACACTCTCCCTCTCTCACACACACTCTCCCTCTCTCAAACACACTCTCCCTCTCTCAAACACATTCTCCCTCTCTCACACAAACTCTCCCTCTCTCTCGCACAAACTCTCCCTCTCTCTCACACAAACTCATTCTCTCTCTCTCTCACACACGCATACACACCCTCTCTCTTTCACAAACTCTTTCTCTCTCACACTCTCTCCCTCTCTCTATCACACACACACTCTCCCTTTCACTTTCACACACGCACACTCACCCTGTCTCTCGCACACACTCTCCCTCTCGGACACACACTCTCTCTTTCTCTCTCACACACTCCCTCTCTCTCACACACACACACACTCTTCCTCTCTCTCACACACACTCTCCCCCTCTCTCTCACACACACTCTCCCTTTCTCACACACACTCTCCCTCTCTCAAAGACACTCTCCCTCTCTCACAGACACTCTCCCTCTCTCACACACACTCTACCTCTCTCACACACACTATCTCTGTCACACACATACCCCTTCCCTCTCTTTCACACACACGCTCTCCCTCTCTCTCACAAGCTTTTCCTCACTCTCTTTCAAACACACACTCTCCCTCTCTCTCACACACACTTACCCTCTCTATTTCACACACACACTCTTTCTCTCTCACATTCTCACCCTCTCTCTCAAACACTCTCTCCTTCCCTCTCTAACACACACTCTCCCTCTTTCTCACACACACACTCTCGCTATCTGTCTCACACATACTCCCACTCTTTCTCTTAGACAACCTCTCCCCCTCTCTTACTCTCACACACACTCTCTCTTTCACACACCTTCTCCCTCTCTCACACCCTTACCCTCTCTCTTTCACAGACACTTTCTCTCTCACACTCTCTCCCTCTCTGTCGCACACACTCCCCTCTCTCTCACACACACTCTCCCTTTCTCACACACTCTCCCTCTCTCACACATCCTTTCCCTCACTCACACAAACTTTCCCTCTCTCACAGACACTCTGCCTCTCTCACACACACTCTACCTCTCTCACACACACTATCTCTGTCACACGCACACCCCTTCCCTCTCTTTCACAGACACATTGTCCCTCTCTCTCTCTCACACACACCCTCTCTCTTTCACACATACTCTCCCTGTCTCTCTCACAAAGACTCTCCCTCTCTCTCAAACACACACTCCTTCCCTCCCTTTCACACACACTCTTTCCATCTCTCTCACAAACTTTCCCTCTCTCTCTTTCAGATGCACTCTCTCGCTCTCTCTCTCACACTCCCTCTCTCTTTCTCATACACTCTCCCTGTCTCTCTCACAAACACTTTCCCTCTCTCTCACACACTCTCCCTCTCTCTCTCAGAGACAGTTTCACCCTCTCTCTCTCACACTGCCTCTCTCTCTCACACACACTCTTGCTCTCTCTCAAAGACACTGTCCCTCTCTCTCACACTCCCTCTCACTTACTCACACACTCTCCCTCTCTCTCACACACACGTTCTCTCTCCCTCTCACACACTCTCCCTCTCTCTGTCACACACACTATCTCTCTCAGACACTCTCCCTCTCTCTCACACACACTCCCACTCACACACCCTCTCTCTCTCAGACACATTCTCTCCCTCTCTCACACACACTCTCTCCATCTCTCTCTCACACACTCTCCATCTCTCTCTCACATGCACTCTCCCTCTCTCTTTCACACATATGCTCTCTCTGCCTCTCACACATGCTCCTGCTCTCTCACAAACACTCTCCCTCTCTCTCACACACACTCTCCCTTCTCTCACACACACTCTCTCTCTCTCTCACACATACGCTCTCTCTCTCTCTTACGCGCTCTCAATCTCTCTCACACACACTCTGCCTCTCTCACACACACTCTCGCTCTCTCACACACACTCTCGCTCTCTCACACACACTCTCGCTCTCTCACACACACTCTCGCTCTCTCACACACACTCTCGCTCTCTCACACACTCTCTCGCTCTCTCACACGCACTCTCCCTCTCTCTTTCACATACAGTCTCGTTATCTCTCTCACACACACTCCGTCTCTTTCTCTAAGACAAACTCTCCCCCTCTCTCCCTCTCTCACACACTCTCTCTCTTTCACACACATTCTTCCTCTCTCACACCCTCTCCCTCTCTCATTCACACACCATCTCTCTCTCACACACACTCGCTCTCTCAGACACACTCACTCACAGACCCTCTCTCCCTCTCTCTCACACGGACTCTCTCCATCTCTCTCTCTCTCTCACACTCTCCCTCTCTCTCTCACACACACTCTCCCTCTCTCTCTCACACACACTCTCCCTCTCTCACACACAGTCCCCCTCTCTCTCACACACACTCTCCCTTTCTCTGACAAACTCTCTCCCTCTCTCATACACACTATCCCTATATCACACACACTCTGCGTCACTCACACAAACTCTCCCTCTCTCTCACACACACTTCCTCCCTCTCTCACAGACGCACTCTTCCTCTCACTTTCACATACACACTCACCCTGTCTCTCTCACACACTCTCCCTCTCTTTCACACAGACTCTCTCCCTATCCATCACACACACTCTCCCTTTCTCACACACTCTCCCTTTCTCACACACTCTCCCTTTCTCACACGCACTTTCCTCTCTCACAGACACTCTCCCTCTCTCACACACACTCTACCTCTCTCACACACACTATCCCTGTCACACAAACACCCCTTCCCTCTCTTTCACACACATTCTCTCCCTCTCTCTCACACACTTTCTCTCTCTCTGTCACACACTTTCCCTCGCTCCCTCACTCTCCCTCTCTCTCACACACACTCCCCCTCTCTCTCACACATACTCTCCCTCTCTCACATACACTATCTCTCACACAAACACACACACTTCTACCCTATCTTTCACACTCACGCTCTCCCTCTCTCTCACAAACTTTCCCTCACTCTCTTTCAAACACACACTCTCCCTCTCTCTCACACACACTTACCCTCTCTCTTTCACACACACTCTCTTTCTCTCTCACATTCTCACACTCTCTCTCACACACACTCTCCTTCCCTCTCTCACACACACTCTACCTCTCTCACACACACTATCTCTTTCAAACACACACCCCTTCCCTCTCTTTCACACACACTCTCTCCCTCTCTCTCACACAGATTCCCTCTTACACACACATTCTTCCTCTCTAACACCCTCTCCCTCTCTCTTTCACACACTCTCCCTCTCTCACACACACTCTCACCATCTCTCACACACACTCTCCTTCTCTCACACACACTCTCCCTCTCTCACACGCTCTCTCCCTCTCTCACATGCACTCTCCCTCTCTCACACACAATCTCCCTATCTCACACACACTCACCCTCTCTCACACATACTCTCCCTCTCTCACACACACTTCCCTCTCTCACACACTCTCCCTCTCTCACACACTCTCCCTCTCTCACACACACTCTCCCTCTCTCACACACACTCTCCCTCTCTCACAAACACTCTCCCTCTCTCAAACACACTCTCCCTCTCTCTCACACAAACTCTCCCTCTCTCTCACACAAACTCTCCCTCTCTCTCTCTCTCTCTCTCTCTCACACACGCACACACACCCTCTCTCTTTCACAAACTCTTTCTCTCTCAAACCCTCTCCCTCTCTCTGTCACACACACTCTCTCTCTCACACACTCTCACTCTCTCTCTCAGACACACTCTCACTCACACACCCTCTCTCTCTCAGACACACTCTCTCCCTCTCTCTCACACACCGCACACACTCTCACCGTCTCTCTCACACACACTGTCCCTCTGTCTCACACATACTCTCTCCCTCTCTCTCTCTCACACACACTCTCCCTCTCACTTTCAAACACACACTCACCCTTTCTCTCTCACACACTCTCCCTCTCTCTCCCTCGGACACACTCTCTCCGTCTCTCTCTCACAGTCCCACTCTCTCTCACAATCCCTCTCTCTCACACACAAACTCTCCCTCTCTCTCACACACTCTCTCCCCCTTTCTCTTAAACACACTCTCCCTCTCTCTCACACACTCGATCTCCCTGTCTCTGACAAAATCTCCGTATCTCACACACTCTCTCCCTCTCTCACACACTCTCTCCCTCTCTCACACACACTCTCTCATACTCACACACACTCTCCCTCTCTCTCACACACTCTCCCTCTCTCTCACACACTCTCCCTCTCTCACAGACCCTCTCCCTCTTTCACACACACTATCTCTCTCACACACACACCCCTTCCCTCTCTTTCACACACACTCTCTCCATCTCTCTCACACACACTCCCTCTTACACACACATTCTTCCTCTCTAACAGCCTCTCCCTCTCTCTTTCACACACTCTCCCTCTCTCACACACACTCTCCCTCTCTCACACACACTTCCCCCTCTCACACACACTCTCCCTCTCTCACACACTCTCTCCCTCTCTCACACACACTCTCCCTCTCTCACACACACTCTCCCTCTCTCAAACACACTCTCCCTCTCTCACACAAACTCTCCCTCTCTCTCACACAAACTCTCCCTCTCTCTCACACAAACTCTCCCTCTCTCTTCCGCACACTCACTCTCTCTCTCTCTCTCTCTCTCTCTCTCTCACAAACACACACCCTCTCTCTTTCACAAACTCTTTCTCTCTCAGTCTCTCTCCCACTCTCTCTCACACACACACTCTCCCTCTCACTTTCATACACACACTCACCCTGTCTCTCTCACACACTCTCCCTCTCTCGGACACACTCTCTCCCTCTCTCTCACACACACTCTCCCCCTCTCTCACACACACACTCTTCCTTTCTCACACAGTCTCCCTTTCTCACACACTCTACCTCTCTCACACACACTATCTCTGTCACACACACACCCCCTTCCCTCTCTTTCACAGACATCATTCTCCCTCTCTCTCTCTCACACACACCCTCTCTCTTTCACACATACTCTCCCTGTCTCTCTCACAAAGACTCTCCCTCTCTCTCAAACACACACTCCTTCCCTCCCTTTCACACACACTCTTTCCATCTCTCTCACACACTTTCCCTCTCTCTCTTTCAGATGCACTCTCTCGCTCTCTCTCTCTCACACTCCCTCTCTCTTTCTCATACACTCTCCCTGTCTCTCTCACAAACACTTTCCTGTCTCTCTCACAAACACTTTCCCTCTCTCTCACACACTCTCCCTCTCTCTCTCAGAGACAGTTTCACCCTCTCTCTCTCACACTGCCTCTCTCTCTCACACACACTCTCGCTCTCTCTCAAAGACACTGTCCCTCTCTCTCACACTCCCTCTCACTTACTCACACACTCTCCCTCTCTCTCACACACACGTTCTCTCTCCCTCTCACACACTCTCCCTCTCTGTCACACGAACTATCTCTCTCAGACACTCTCCCTCTCTCTCACACACACACTCCCACTCACACACCCTCTCTCTCTCAAACACATTCTCTCCCTCTCTCACACACACTCTCTCCATCTCTCTCTCACACACTCTCCATCTCTCTCTCACATGCACTCTCCCTCTCTCTCTCACACATATGCTCTCTCTGCCTCTCACACATGCTCCTGCTCTCTCACAAACATTCTCCCTCTCTCTCACACACACTCTCCCTTCTCTCACACACACTCACTCTCTCTCTCACACATACGCTCTCTATCTCCCTTACACGCTCTCAATCTCTCTCACAACACACTCTCCCTCTCTCACACACACTCTGCCTCTCTCACACGCACTCTTCTCTCTCTTTCACACACACTCTCGTTATCTCTCTCACACACACTCTGTCTCTTTCTCTAAGACAAAGTCTCCCCCTCTCTCTCTCTCACACACTCTCTCTCTTTCACACACATTCTTCCTCTCTCACACTCTCTCCCTCTCTCATTCACACACACTCTCTCTCTTACACACTCTCGCTCTCTCAGACACACTCTCTCACACACCCTCTCTCTCTCAGACACACTCTCTCCCTCTCTCTCACACAGTCTCACTCCATCTCTCTCTCTCTCTCTCTCACACTCTCCCTCTCTCTCTCTCACACACACTCTCCCTCTCTCTCTCACACACACTCTCCCTCTCTCACACACACCCTCCCTTTCTCTGACAAACTCTCTCCCTCTCTCATACACACTATCCCTCTCTCACACACACTCTGCGTCTCTCACACAAACTCTCAATCTCTCTCACAAACACTCTCTCCCTCTCTCACAGACACACTCTCCCTCTCACTTTCACACACACACACTCACCCTGTCTCTCTCACACACTCTCCCTCTCTTTCACACAGACTCTCTCCCTATCTCTCACACACACTATCCCTTTCTCACACACTCTCCCTTTCTCACACACACTTTCCCTCTCTCACACACACTTTCCCTCTCTCACAAACACTTTCCCTCTCTCACAGACACTCTCCCTCTCTCACACACACTCTCCCTCTCTCACACACACTCTACCTCTCTCACACACACTACCTCTGTCACACAAACACCCCTTCCCTCTCTTTCACACACATTCTCTCCCTCTCTCTCACACACTTTCCCTCTCTCTCTTTCAGATGCCCTCTCTCGCTCTCTCTCTCTCTCACACTCCCTCTCTCTTTCTCATACACTCTCCCTGACTCTCTCAGAAACACTTTCCCTCTCTCTCACACACTCTCCTTCTCTCTCTCAGAGACAGTTTCACCCTCTCTCTCTCACACTGCCTCTCTCTCTCACACACACTCTACCTCTCTCACACACACTATCTCTGTCACACACAGACACCTTCCCTCTCTTTCACACACACTCTCTCCCTCTCTCACACACTCTCTCCCTCTCTCACACACACTCTCTCATACTCACACACACTCTCCCTCTCTCTCACACACTCTCCCTCTCTCTCACACACTCTCCCTCTCTCACAGAACCTCTCCCTCTTTCACACACACTATCTCTCTCACACACACACCCCTTCCCTCTCTTTCACACACACTCTCTCCCTCTCTCTCACACACACTCCCTCTTACACACACATTCTTCCTCTCTAACAGCCTCTCCCTCTCTCTTTCACACACTCTCCCTCTCTCTCCCTCGGACACACTCTCTCCGTCTCTCTCTCTCACAGTCCCTCTCTCTCTCACAATCCCTCTCTCTCACACACAAACTCTGCCTCTCTCTCACACACTCTCTCCCCCTTTCTCTGAAACACACTCTGCCTCTCTCTCACACACTCGATCTCCCTGTCTCTGACAAAATCTCCCTATCTCACACACTCTCTCCCTCTCTCACACACTCTCTCCCTCTCTCACACACACTCTCTCATACTCACACACACTCTCCCTCTCTCTCACACACTCTCCCTCTCTCTCACACACTCTCCCTCTCTCACAGACCCACTCCCTCTTTCACACACACTATCTCTCTCACACAAACACCCCTTCCCTCTCTTTCACACACACTCTCTCCCTCTCTCTCACACACACTCCCTCTTACACACACATTCTTCCTCTCTAACAGCCTCTCCCTCTCTCTTTCACACACTCTCCCTCTCTCTCCCTCGGACACACTCTCTCCGTCTCTCTCTCTCACAGTTCCTCTCTCTCTCACAATCCCTCTCTCTCACACACAAACACTCCCTCTCTCTCACACACTCTCTCCCCCTTTCTCTGAAACACACTCTCCCTCTCTCTCACACACTCGATCTCCCTGTCTCTGACAAAATCTCCCTATCTCACACACTCTCTCCCTCTCTCACACACTCTCTCTCATACTCACACACACTCTCCCTCTCTCTCACACACTCTCCCTCTCTCTCACACACTCTCCCTTCTCACAGACCCTCTCCCTCTTTCACACACACTATCTCTCTCACACACACACCCCTTCCCTCTCTTTCACACACACTCTCTCCCTCTCTCTCACACACACTCCCTCTTACACACACATTCTTCCTCTCTAACAGCCTCTCCCTCTCTCTTTCACACACTCTCCCTCTCTCACACACACTCTCCCTCTCTCACACACACTTCCCCCTCTCACACACACTCTCCCTCTCTCACACACTCTCTCCCTCTCTCACACACACTCTCCCTCTCTCACACACACTCTCCCTCTCTCAAACACACTCTCCCTCTCTCACACAAACTCTCCCTCTCTCTCACACAAACTCTCCCTCTCTCTCACACAAACTCTCCCTCTCTCTTCCGCACACTCACTCTCTCTCTCTCTCTCTCTCTCTCACAAACACACACCCTCTCTCTTTCACAAACTCTTTCTCTCTCAGTCTCTCTCCCACTCTCTCTCACACACACACTCTCCCTCTCACTTTCATACACACACTCACCCTGTCTCTCTCACACACTCTCCCTCTCTCGGACACACTCTCTCCCTCTCTCTCACACACACTCTCCCTCTCTCTCACACACACTCTCCCCCTCTCTCACACACACACTCTTCCTTTCTCACACAGTCTCCCTTTCTCACACACTCTCCCTCTCTCACACATACTTTCCCTCTCTCACACACACTTTCCCTCTCTCACAGACACTCTCCCTCTCTCACACACAGTCTACCTCTCTCACACACACTATTTCTGTCACACACACAGCCCTTCCCTCTCTTTCACAGACATCATTCTCCCTCTCTCTCTCTCACACACACCCTCTCTCTTTCACACATACTCTCCCTGTCTCTCTCACAAAGACTCTCCCTCTCTCTCAAACACACACTCCTTCCCTCCCTTTCACACACACTCTTTCCATCTCTCTCACACACTTTCCCTCTCTCTCTTTCAGATGCACTCTCTCGCTCTCTCTCTCACACTCCCTCTCTCTTTCTCATACACTCTCCCTGTCTCTCTCACAAACACTTTCCCTCTCTCTCACACACTCTCCCTCTCTCTCTCAGAGACAGTTTCACCCTCTCTCTCTCACACTGCCTCTCTCTCTCACACACACTCGCGCTCTCTCTCAAAGACACTGTCCCTCTCTCTCACACTCCCTCTCACTTACTCACACACTCTCCCTCTCTCTCACACACACGTTCTCTCTCCCTCTCACACACTCTCCCTCTCTCTGTCACACGAACTATCTCTCTCAGACACTCTCCCTCTCTCTCACACACACACTCCCACTCACACACCCTCTCTCTCTCAAACACATTCTCTCCCTCTCTCACACACACTCTCTCCATCTCTCTCTCACACACTCTCCATCTCTCTCTCACATGCACTCTCCCTCTCTCTCTCACACATATGCTCTCTCTGCCTCTCACACATGCTCCTGCTCTCTCACAAACATTCTCCCTCTCTCTCACACACACTCTCCCTTCTCTCACACACACTCACTCTCTCTCTCACACATACGCTCTCTATCTCCCTTACACGCTCTCAATCTCTCTCACAACACACTCTCCCTCTCTCACACACACTCTGCCTCTCTCACACACACTCTCGCTCTCTCACACACTCTCTCGCTCTCTCACACGCACTCTCCCTCTCTCTTTCACACACACTCTCGTTATCTCTCTCACACACACTCCGTCTCTTTCTCTAAGACAAAGTCTCCCCCTCTCTCTCTCTCACACACTCTCTCTCTTTCACACACATTCTTCCTCTCTCACACCCTCTCCCTCTCTCATTCACACACACTCTCTCTCTTACACACTCTCGCTCTCTCAGAAACACTCTCTCACACACCCTCTCTCTCTCAGACACACTCTCTCCCTCTCTCTCACACAGACTCACTCCATCTCTCTCTCTCTCTCTCTCACACTCTCCCTCTCTCTCTCTCACACACACTCTCCCTCTCTCTCTCACACTCCCTTTCTCTGACAAACTCTCTCCCTCTCTCATACACACTATCCCTCTCTCACACACACTCTGCGTCTCTCACACAAACTCACAATCTCTCTCACAAACACTCTCTCCCTCTCTCACAGACACACTCTCCCTCTCACTTTCACACACAAACACTCACCCTGTCTCTCTCTCACACTCTCCCTCTCTTTCACACAGACTCTCTCCCTATCTCTCACACACACTATCCCTTTCACACACACTCTCCCTTTCTCACACACACTTTCCCTCTCTCACACACACTTTCCCTCTCTCACAGACACTCTCCCTCTCTCACACACACTCTACCTCTCTCACACACACTATCTCTGTCACACAAACACCCCTTCCCTCTCTTTCACACACATTCTCTCCCTCTCTCTCACACACTTTCTCTCTCTCTGTCACACACTTTCCCTCGCTCTCTCACTCTCCCTCTCTCTCACACACACTCCCCCTCTCTCTCACACATACTCTCCCTCTCTCACATATACTATCTCTCTCACACAAACACACACACTTCTACCCTATCTTTCACACTCACGCTCTCCCTCTCTCTCACAAACTTTCCCTCACTCTCTTTCAAACACACACTCTCCCTCTCTCTCACACACACTTACCCTCTCTCTTTCACACACTCTCTCTTTCTCTCTCACATTCTCACACTCTCTCTCACACACACTCTCCTTCCCTCTCTCACACACACTCTACCTCTCTCACACACACTATCTCTTTAAAAAACACACCCCTTCCCTCTCTTTCACACACACTCTCTCCCTCTCTCTCACACAGATTCCCTCTTACACACACATTCTTCCTCTCTAACACCCTCTCCCTCTCTCTTTCACACACTCTCCCTCTCTCACACACTCTCTCCCTCTCTCACACACACTCTCACCATCTCTCACACACACTCTCCTTCTCTCACACACACTCTCCCTCTCTCACACGCACTCTCCCTCTCTCACACACACTCTCCCTCTCTCACACACAATATCCCTCCCTCACACACACTCACCCTCTCTCACACATACTCTCCCTCTCTCACACACACTTCCCTCTCTCACACACTCTCCCTCTCTCACACACACTCTCCCTCTCTCACACACACTCTCCCTCTCTCAAACACACTCTCCCTCACTCACACAAACTCTCCCTCTCTCCAACACAAACTCTCCCTCTCTCTCACACAAACTCATTCACTCTCTCTCTCTCTCTCTCACACACACGCACACACACCCTCTCTCTTTCACAAACTCTTTCTCTCTCACACTCTCCCCCTCTCTCTATCACACACAAACACTCACCCTGTCTCTCGCACACACTCTCCCTCTCGGACACACACTCTCTCTTTCTCTCTCACACACTCCCTCTCTCTCTCACACACACACTCTCCTTCTCTCTCACACACACTCTCCCCCTCTCTCTCACACACACTCTCCCTGTCTCACACACACTCTCCTTCTCTCACAGACACTCTCCCTCTCTCACAGACACTCTCCCTCTCTCACACACACTCTAACTCTCTCACACACACTATCTCTGTCACACACACACCCCTTCCCTCTCTTTCACACACACGCTCTCCCTCTATCTCACAAACTTTCCCTCACTCTCTTTCAAACACACACTCTCCCTCTCTCTCACACACACTTACCCTCTCTCTTTCACACACACACTCTTTCTCTCTCACATTCTCACCCTCTCTCTCAAACACTCTCTCCTTCCATCTCTAACACACACTCTCCCTCTCACTTTCACATTCACACTCTCGCTATCTGTCTCACACACACTCCCTCTCTTTCTCTTAGACAACCTCTCCCCCTCTCTCACTCTCACACACACTCTCTCTTTCACACACCTTCTTCCTCTCTCACACACTTACCCTCTCTCTTTCACAGACACTTTCTCTCTCACACTCTCTCCCTCTCTGTCGCACACACTCCCCTCTCTCTCACACACACTCTCCCTTTCTCACACACTCTCCCTCTCTCACTCATACTTTCCCTCATTCACACACACTTTCCCTCTCTCACAGACACTCTGCCTCTCTCACACACACTCTACCTCTCTCACACACACTATCTCTGTCACACGCACACCCCTTCCCTCTCTTTCACGGACACATTCTCCCTCCCTCTCTCACTCACACCCTCTCCCTTTCACACATACTCTCCCTGTCTCTCTCACAAAGACTCTCCCTCTCTCTCAAACACACACTCCTTCCCTCCCTTTCACACACACACTTTCCATCTCTCTCACACACTTTCCCTCTCTCTCTTTCAGATGCACTCTCTCGCTCTCTCTCTCTCACACTCCCTCTCTCTTTCTCATTCACTCTCCCTGTCTCTCTCACAAACACTTTCCCTCTCACTCACACAATCTCCCTCTCTCTCTCAGAGACAGTTTCACCCTCTCTCTCTCACACTGCCTCTCTCTCTCACACACACTCTCGCTCTCTCTCAAAGACACTGTCCCTCTCTCTCACACTCCCTCTCACTTACTCACACACTCTCCCTCTCTCTCACACACACGTTCTCTCTCCCTCTCACACACTCTCCCTCTCTCTGTCACACGCACTATCTCTCTCAGACACTCTCCCTCTCTCTCACACACACTCCCACACACACACCCTCTCTCTCTCAGACACATTCTCTCCCTCGCTCACACACGATCTCCATCTCTCTCTCACATGAACTCTCCCTCTCTCTCTCACACATATGCTCTCTCTGCCTCTCACACATGCTCCTGCTCTCTCACAAACAGTCTCCCTCTCTCTCACACACACTCTCCCTTCTCTCACACACACTCTCTCTCTCTCTCTCACACATACGCTCTCAATCTCTCTTACGCGCTCTCAATCTCTCTCACACACACTCTGCCTCTCTCACACACACTCCCGCTCTCTCACACACTCTCTCGCTCTCTCACACGCACTCACCCTCCCTCTTTCACACACAGTCTCGTTATCTCTCTCACACACACTCCGTCTCTTTCTCTAAGACAAACTCTCCCCCTCTCTCTCTCTCACACACTCTCTCTCTTTCACACACATTCTTCCTCTCTCACACCCTCTCCCTCTCTCATTCACACACCATCTCTCTCTCACACACTCTCGCTCTCTCAGACACACTCACTCACAGACCCTCTCTCCCTCTCTCTCACACAGACTCTCTCCATCTCTCTCTCTCTCTCACACTCTCCCTCTCTCTCTCACACACACTCTCCCTCTCTCTCTCACATACACTCTCCCTCTCTCACACACACTCCCCCTCTCTCTCACACACACTCTCCCTTTCTCTGACAAACTCTCTCCCTCTCTCATACACACTAACCCTCTCTCACACACACTCTTCGTCACTCACACAAACTCTACCTCTCCCTCACACACACTCTCTCCCTCTCTCACAGACACACTCTCCCTCTCACTTTCACACACACACTCACCCTGTCTCTCTCACACACTCTCCCTCTCTTTCACACAGACACTCTCCCTATCTCTCACACACACACTCCCTTTCTCACACACTCTCCCTTTCTCACACACTCTCCCTTTCTCACACACACTTTCGCTCTCTCACACACACTCTCACTCTCTCACACACACTCTCCTTCTCTCACACACACTCTCCCTCTCTCACACACACTCTCCCTCTCTCACACACACTCTCCCTCTCTCACACACACTCTCCCTCTCTCACACACACTCTTCCTCTCTCACACATACTGTCCCTCTCTCTCACACACTTCCCTCTCTCACACACTCTCCCTCTCTCTCACACACTTCCCTCTCTCACACACTCTCCCTCTTTCACACACACTCTACCTCTCTCACACACACTATCTCTGTCACACACACACCCCTTCCCTCTCTTTCACACACATTCTCTCTCTCTCTCTCACACACTTTCTCTCTCTCTCACACACACTTTCCCTCGCTCTCTCACTCTCCCTCTCTCTCACACACACTCCCCCTCTCCCTCACACACACTCTCCCTCTCACACACACACGATCTCTCTCACACAAAGACACACACTTCTACCCTCTCTTTCACACTCACGCTCTCCCTCTCTCTCACAAACTTTCCCTCACTCTCTTTCAAACACACACTCTCCCTCTCTCTCACACACACTTACCTGCCCTCTTTCACACACACTCTCTTTCTCTCTCACGTTCTCACACTCTCTCTCACACACACTCTCCTCCCCTCTCTCACACACACTATCTCTTTCACACACACACACCCCTTCCCTCTCTTTCACACACACTCTCTCCCTCTCTCTTACACACACTCCCTCTTACAAACACATTCTTCCTATCTAAAACCCTCTCCCTCTCTCTTTCACACACTCTCCCTCTCTCACACACACTCTCCCTCTCTCACACACACTCTCCCTCTCTCACACACACCCTCCCTCTCTCACACACACCCTCCCTCTCTCACACACACTCTCCCTCTCTCACACACACTCTCCCTCTCTCACACATACTGTCCCTCTCTCACACACTTCCCTCTCTCACACACTCTCCCTCTTTCACACACACTCTACCTCTCTCACACACACTATCTCTGTCACACACACACCCTTTCCCTCTCTTTCACACACATTCTCTCTCTCTCTCTCACACACTTTCTCTCTCTCTCACACACACTTTCCCTCGCTCACTCACTCTCCCTCTCTCTCACACACACTCCCCCTCTCCCTCACACACACTCTCCCTCTCACACACACACGATCTCTCTCACACAAAGAGACACACTTCTACCCTCTCTTTCACACTCACGCTCTCCCTCTCTCTCACAAACTTTCCCTCACTCTCTTTCAAACACACACTCTCCCTCTCTCTCACACACACTTACCTGCTCTCTTTCACACACACTCTCTTTCTCTCTCATGTTCTCACACTCTCTCTCACAAACACTCTCCTCCCCTCTCTCACACACACTATCTCTTTCACACACACACACCCCTTCCCTCTCTTTCACACACACTCTCTCCCTCTCTCTTACACACACTCCCTCTTACAAACACATTCTTCCTATCTAAAACCCTCTCCCTCTCTCTTTCACACACTCTCCCTCTCTCACACACACTCTCCCTCTCTCACACACACTCTCCCTCTCTCACACACACACTCCCTGTCTCACACACACACTCCCTGTCTCACACGCACTCTCCCTCTCTCACACGCACCCTCCCTCTCTCACACACACTCTCCCTCTCTCACACATACTCTCCCTCTCTCACACACACTTCCCTCTCTCACACACTCTCCCTCGCCCCCTCACTCTCCCTCTCTCTCACACACACTCCCCCTCTCTCTCACACACAATCTCCCTCTCTCACACACACTATCTCTCTCACACAATCACACATACTTCTAACCTCTCTTTCACACTCACGCTCTCCCTCTCTCTCACAAACTTTCCCTCACTCTCTTTCAAACACACACTCTCCCTCTCTCTCACAAACACTTACCCTCCCTCTTTCACACACACTCTCTTTCTCCCTCACATTCTCACACTCTCTCTCACACACACTCTCTCCCTCTTTCTCACACAGACTCACTCCATCTCTCTCTCTCTCTCTCACACACACTCTCCCTCTCTCACACACAATCTCCCTCTCTCACACACACTCTCCCTTTCTCTGACAAACTCTCTCCCTCTCTCATACACACTATCCCTCTCTCACACACACTCTGCGTCTCTCACACAAACTCTCAATCTCTCTCACACACACTCTCTCCCTCTCTCACAGACACACTCTCCCTCTCACTTTCACACACACGCTCACCCTGTCTCTCTCACACACTCTCCCGCTCTTTCACACAGACTCTCTCCCTATCTCTCACACACACTATCCCTTTCTCACACACTCTCCCTTTCTCACACACACTTTCCCTCTCTCACACACACTTTCCCTCTCTCACAGACACTCTCCCTCTCTCACACACACTCTTCCTCTCTCATACACACTATCTCTGTCACACAAACACCCCTTCTCTCTCTTTCACACACATTCTCTCCCTCTCTCTCACACACTTTCTCTCTCTCTGTCACACACTTTCCCTCGCTCTCTCACGCTCCCTCTCTCTCACACACACTCCCCCTCTCTCTCACACATACTCTCCCTCTCTCACATACACTATCTCTCTCACACAAACACACACACTTCTACCCTATCTTTCACACTCACGCTCTCCCTCTCTCTCACAAACTTTCCCTCACTCTCTTTCAAACACAGACTCTCCCTCTCTCTCACACACACTTACACTCTCTCTTTCACACACACTCTTTCTCTCTCACATTCTCACACTCTCTCTCACACACACTCTACCTCGCTCACACACACTCTCTCTTTCAAACACACACCCCTTCCCTCTCTTTCACACACACTCTCTCCCTCTCTCTCACACAGACTCCCTCTTACACACACATTCTTCCTCTCTAACACCCTCTCCCTCTCTCTTTCACACACTCTCCCTCTCTCACACACACTCTCCCTCTCTCACACACACTCTCCCTCTCTCACACACACCCTCCCTCTCTCACACACACTCTCCCTCTCTCACACATACTCTCCCTCTCTCACACACACTTCCCTCTCTCACACACTCTCCCTCGCCCCCTCACTCTCCCTCTCTCTTACACACACTCCCCCTCTCTCTCACACACAATCTCCCTCTCTCACACACACTATCTCTCTCACACAAACACACACACTTCTACCCTCTCTTTCACACTCACGCTCTCCCTCTCTCTCACAAACTTTCCCTCATTCTCTTTCAAACACACACTCTCCCTCTCTCTCACAAACACTTACCCTCTCTCTCACACACAATCTCCCTCTCTCACACACACTATCTCTCTCACACAAACACACACACTTCTACCCTCTCTTTCACACTCACGCTCTCCCTCTCTCTCACAAACTTTCCCTCATTCTCTTTCAAACACACACGCACCCTCTCTCACACATACTCTCCCTCTCTCACACACACTTCCCTCTCTCACACACTCTCCCTCTCTCACACACACTCTCCCTCTCTCACACACACTCTCCCTCTCTCACACACACTCTCCCTCTCTCAAACACACTCTCCCTCTCTCAAACACACTCTCCCTCTCTCACACAAACTCTCCCTCTCTCTCACACAAACTCTCTCTCTCTCTCACACAAACTCATTCTCTCTCTCTCTCTCACACACGCATACACACCCTCTCTCTTTCACAAACTCTTTCTCTCTCACACTCTCTCCCTCTCTCTATCACACACACACTCTCCCTTTCACTTTCACACACGCACACTCATCCTGTCTCTCGCACACACTCTCCCTCTCGGACACACACTCTCTCTTTCTCTCTCACACACTCCCTCACTCTCACACACACACACTCTCCCTCTCTCTCTCACACACACTCTCCCCCTCTCTCTCACACACACTCTCCCTTTCTCACACACACTCTCCCTCTCTCAAAGACACTCTCCCTCTCTCACAGACACTCTCCCTCTCTCACACACACTCTACCTCTCTCACACACACTATCTCTGTCACACACATACCCCTTCCCTCTCTTTCACACACACGCTCTCCCTCTCTCTCACAAACTTTTCCTCACTCTCTTTCAAACACACACTCTCCCTCTCTCTCACACACACTTACCCTCTCTATTTCACACACACACTCTTTCTCTCTCACATTCTCACCCTCTCTCTCAAACACTCTCTCCTTCCCTCTCTAACACACACTCTCCCTCTCTCTCACACACACACTCTCGCTATCTGTCTCACACA
The DNA here is from genome assembly GCA_026770705.1 of Isurus oxyrinchus. NCBI lineage: Eukaryota > Metazoa > Chordata > Chondrichthyes > Lamniformes > Lamnidae > Isurus > Isurus oxyrinchus. The sequence goes on along the minus strand of JANJGN010001229.1, from coordinate 64,152 downwards.
TACTCCCACTCTTTCTCTTAGACAACCTCTCCCCCTCTCTTACTCTCACACACACTCTCTCTTTCACACACCTTCTCCCTCTCTCACACCCTTACCCTCTCTCTTTCACAGACACTTTCTCTCTCACACTCTCTCCCTCTCTGTCGCACACACTCCCCTCTCTCTCACACACACTCTCCCTTTCTCACACACTCTCCCTCTCTCACACAAACTTTCCCTCACTCACACACACTTTCCCTCTCTCACAGACACTCTCCCTCTCTCACACACACTCTACCTCTCTCACACACACTATCTCTGTCACACGCACACCCCTTCCCTCTCTTTCACAGACACATTGTCCCTCTCTCTCTCACACACACCCTCTCTCTTTCACACATACTCTCCCTGTCTCTCTCACAAAGACTCTCCCTCTCTCTCAAACACACACTCCGTCCCTCCCTTTCACACACACTCTTTCCATCTCTCTCACAAACTTTCCCTCTCTCTCTTTCAGATGCACTCTCTCTCTCTCTCTCTCACACTCCCTCTCTCTTTCTCATACACTCTCCCTGTCTCTCTCACAAACACTTTCCCTCTCTCTCACACACTCTCCCTCTCTCTCTCAGAGACAGTTTCACCCTCTCTCTCTCACACTGCCTCTCTCTCTCACACACACTCTTGCACTCTCTCAAAGACACTGTCCCTCTCTCTCACACTCCCTCTCACTTACTCACACACTCTCCCTCTCTCTCACACACACGTTCTCTCTCCCTCTCACACACTCTCCCTCTCTCTGTCACACGCACTATCTCTCTCAGACACTCTCCCTCTCTCTCACACACACTCCCACTCACACACCCTCTCTCTCTCAGACACATTCTCTCCCTCTCTCACACACACTCTCTCCATCTCTCTCTCACACACTCTCCATCTCTCTCTCACATGCACTCTCCCTCTTTCTTTCACACATATGCTCTCTCTGCCTCTCACACATGCTCCTGCTCTCTCACAAACACTCTCCCTCTCTCTCACACACACTCTCCCTTCTCTCACACACACTCTCTCTCTCTCTCACACATACGCTCTCTCTCTCTCTTACGCGCTCTCAATCTCTCTCATACACACTCTGCCTCTCTCACACACACTCTCGCTCTCTCACACACACTCTCGCTCTCTCACACACACTCTCGCTCTCTCACACACACTCTCGCTCTCTCACACACACTCTCGCTCTCTCACACACACTCTCTCGCTCTCTCACACGCACTCTCCCTCTCTCTTTCACATACAGTCTCGTTATCTCCCTCACACACACTCCGTCTCTTTCTCTAAGACAAACTCTCCCCCTCTCTCCCTCTCTCACACACTCTCTCTCTTTCACACACATTCTTCCTCCCTCACACCCTCTCCCTCTCTCATTCACACACCATCTCTCTCTCACACACTCTCGCTCTCTCAGACACACTCACTCACAGACCCTCTCTCCCTCTCTCTCACACAGACTCTCTCCATCTCTCTCTCTCTCACACTCTCCCTCTCTCTCTCACACACACTCTCCCTCTCTCTCTCACACACACCTCTCCCTCTCTCACACACACTCCCCCTCTCTCTCACACACACTCTCCCTTTCTCTGACAAACTCTCTCCCTCTCTCATACACACTATCCCTATATCACACACACTCTGCGTCACTCACACAAACTCTCCCTCTCACTCACACACACTTCCTCACTCTCTCACAGACACACTCTCCCTCTCACTTTCACATACACACTCACCCTGTCTCTCTCACACACTCTCCCTCTCTTTCACACAGACTCTCTCCCTATCCATCACACACACTCTCCCTTTCTCACACACTCTCCCTTTCTCACACACTCTCCCTTTCTCACACACTCTCCCTTTCTCACACGCACTTTCCCTCTCTCACACACACTCTACCTCTCTCACGCACACTCTAACTCTCTCACACACACTATCTCTGTCACACAAACACCCCTTCCCTCTCTTTCACAAACATTCTCTCCCTCTCTCTCACACACTTTCTCTCTCTCTCTCTCACACACTTTCCCTCGCTCTCTCACTCTCCCTCTCTCTCACACACTCTCCCCCTCTCCCTCACACACACTCTCCCTCTCTCACACACACTATCTCTCTCACACAAACACACACACTTCTACCCTATCTTTCACACTCACACTCTCCCTCTCGCTCACAAACTTTCCCTCACTCTCTTTCAAACACACACTCTCCCTCTCTCTCACACACACTTACCCTCTCTCTTTTACACACACTCTCTTTCTCTCTCACATTCTCACACTCTCTCTCACACACACTCTCCTTCCCTCTCTCACACACACTCTACCTCTCTCACACACACTATCTCTTTCACACACACACCCCTTCCCTCTCTTTCACAAACACTCTCTCCCTCTCTCTTACACACACTCCCTCTTACACACACATTCTTCCTCTCTAACACCCTCTCCCTCTCACTTTCACACACTCTCCCTCTCTCACACACACTCTCCCTCTCTCACACACACTCTCCCTCTCTCACACACACTCTATCTCTCTCACACACACTCTCCCTCTCTCACACACACCCTCCCTCTCTCACACACACCCTCCCTCTCTCACACATACTCTCCCTCTCTCACACATACTCTCCCTCTCTCACACACACTTCCCTCTCTCACACACTCTCCCTCTCTCACACACACTCTCCATCTCTCAAACACACTCTCCCTCTCTCTCACAAACTCTCCCTCTCTCTCACACAAACTCTCCCTCTCTCTCACACAAACTCATTCTCTCTCTCCCTCGCACACACACGCACACACACCCTCTCTCTTTCACAAACTCTTTCTCTCTCACACTCTCTCCCTCTCTCTATCACACACACACTCTCCCTTTCACTTTCACACACACACACTCACCCTGTCTCTCGCACATACTCTCCCTCTCGGACACACACTCTCTCTTTCTCTCTCACACACTCCCTCTCTCACACACACACTCTCCCTCTCTCTTACACACACTCTCCCCCTCTCTCTCTTACACACACTCTCCCCCTCTCTCTCACACACACACTCTCCCTTTCTCACACACACACTCTCCCTTTCTCACACACACTCTCCCTCTCTCACAGACACTCTCCCTCTCTCACACACACTCTACCTCTCACACTATCTCTGTCACACACATACCCCTTCCCTCTCTTTCACACACACGCTCTCCCTCTCTCTCACAAACTTTCCCTCACTCTCTTTCACACACACTCTCCCTCTCTCTCACATTCTCACCCTCTCTCTCAAACACTCTCTCCTTCCCACTCTAACACACACTCTCCCTCTCTCTTTCACACACACACTCTCGCTATCTCTCTCACACACACTCCCTCTCTTTCTCTTAGACAACCTCTCCCCCTCTCTCACTCTCACACACACTCTCTCTTTCACACACCTTCTTCCTCTCTCACACCCTTACCCTCTCTCTTTCACACACACTTTCTCTCTCACACTCTCTCCCTCTCTCTCACACACACTCCCCTCTCTCTCACACATACACTCTCTCTTTCTCATACGTTCTCTCTCTCTCTCATCCACTCTCCCTCTCTCTCACACTCTCCGTCTCCCTCTCTCACACACACTGTCCCTCTCTCTTTCACACACACACTCTCGCTATCTCTCTCACACACACTCACTCTCTTTCCCTTAGACAAACTCTCGCCCTCTCTCTCTCACACACACTCTCACTCTCAGACACACTCTCACTCACACACCCTCTCTCTCTCAGACACACTCTCTCCCTCTCTCTCACACACCGCACACACTCTCACTGTCTCTCTCACACACACTGTCCCTCTGTCTCACACATACTCTCTCCCTCTTTCTCTCACACACACACTCTCCCTCTCACTTTCAAACACACACTCACCCTTTCTCTCTCACACACTCTCCCTCTCTCTCCCTCGGACACACTCTCTCCGTCTCTCTCTCTCACAGTCCCTCTCTCTCTCACACTCCCTCTCTCTCACACACAAACTCTCCCTCTCTCTCACACACTCGATCTCCCTGTCTCTGACAAAATCTCCCTATCTCACACACACTCTCCCTCTTTCACACACTCTCTCCCTCTCTCACACACTCTCTCCCATTCTCACACACACTCTCCCTCTCTCTCACACACTCTCCCTCTCTCTCACACACTCTTCCTCTCTCACAGACCCTCTTCCTCTCTCACACACACTATCTCTCTCACACACACACCCCTTCCCTCTCTTTCACACACACTTTCTCCCTCTCTGTCACACACACTCCCTCTTACACACACATTCTTCCTCTCTAACACCCTCTCCCTCTCTCTTTCACACACTCTCCCTCTCTCACAGACACTCTCCCTCTCTCACACGCACTTCCCCCTCTCACACACACTCTCCCTCTCTCACACACACTCTCCACCTCTCAAACACACTCTCCCTCTCACACAAATTCTCCCTCTCTCTACCGCACACTCACACTCTCTCTCTCTCTCACACACACACACACACACCCTCTCTCTTTCACAAACTCTTTCTCGCTCACACTCTCTCCCACTCTCTCTCACATACACACTCTCCCTCTCACTTTCACACACACACTCACCCTGTTTCTCTCACACACTCTCCCTCTCTCGGACACACTCTCTCCCTTTCTCTCACACACACTCTCCCCCTTCTCTCACACACACTCTCCCTTTCTCACACACTCTCCCTTTCTCACACACACTTTCCCTCTCTCTCACACACTTTCCCTCTCTCACACGCACTTTCCCTCTCTCACAGACACTCTCCCTCTCTCACACACACTATTTCTGTCATACACACACCCCTTCCCTCTCTTTCACAGACACATTCTCCCTCTCTCTCTCACACACACCCTCTCTCTTTCACACATACTCTCCCTGTCTCTCTCACAAAGACTCTCCCTCTCTCTCAAACACACACTCCTTCCCTCCTTTTCACACACACTCTTTCCATCTCTCTCACACACTTTCCCTCTCTCTCTTTCAGATGTACTCTGTCTCTCTCTCTCTATCACACTCCCTCTCTCTTTTTCATACACTCTCCCTGTCTCTCTCACAAACACTTTCCCTCTCTCTCACACACTCTCCCTCTCTCTCTCAGAGACAGTTTCACCCTCTCTCTCTCACACTGCCTCTCTCTCTCACACACACTCTCACACTCTCTCAAAGACACTGTCCCTCTCTCTCACACTCCCTCTCACTTACTCACACACTCTCCCTCTCTCTCACACACACATTCTCTCTCCCTCTCACACACTCTCCCTCTCTCTGTCACACGCACTATCTCTCTCAGACACTCTCCCTCTCTCTCACACACACACTCCCACTCACACACCCTCTCTCTCTCAGACACATTCTCTCCCTCTCTCACACACACTCTCTCCATCTCTCTCTCACACACTCTCCATCTCTCTCTCACATGCACTCTCCCTCTCTCTCTCACACATATGCTCTCTCTGCCTCTCACACATGCTCCTGCTCTCTCACAAACACTCTCCCTCTCTCTCACACACACTCTCCCTTCTCTCACACACACTCTCTCTCTCTCTCACACATACGCTCTCTCTCTCTCTTACGCGCTCTCAATCTCTCTCACACACACTCTGCCTCTCTCACACACACTCTGCCACTCTCACACACACTCTCGCTCTCTCACACACACTCTCGCTCTCTCACACACACTCTCGCTCTCTCACACACACTCTCGCTCTCTCACACACACTCTCGCTCTCTCACACACTCTCTCGCTCTCTCACACGCACTCTCCCTCTCTCTTTCACATACAGTCTCGTTATCTCTCTCACACACACTCCGTCTCTTTCTCTAAGACAAACTCTCCCCCTCTCTCACACGCTCTCTCTCTTTCACACACATTCTTCCTCTCTCACACCCTCTCCCTCTCTCATTCACACACCATCTCTCTCTCACACACTCTCGCTCTCTCAGACACACTCACTCACAGACCCTCTCTCCCTCTCTCTCACACAGACTCTCTCCATCTCTCTCTCTCTCTCACACTCTCCCTCTCTCTCTCACACACACTCTCCCTCTCTCTCTCACACACACTCTCCCTCTCTCACACACACTCCCCCTCTCTCTCACACACACTCTCCCTTTCTCTGACAAACTCTCTCCCTCTCTCATACACACTATCCCTATATCACACACACTCTGCGTCACTCACACAAACTCTCCCTCTCTCTCACACACACTTCCTCCCTCTCTCACAGACGCACTCTCCCTCTCACTTTCACATACACACTCACCCTGTCTCTCTCACACACTCTCCCTCTCTTTCACACAGACTCTCTCCCTATCTCTCACACACACTCTCCCTTTCTCACACACTCTCCCTTTCTCACACACTCTCCCTTTCTCACACGCACTTTCCCTCTCTCACACACACTCTCCCTCTCTCACACACACTCTTCCTCTCTCACACACACTATCTCTGTCACACAAACACCCCTTCCCTCTCTTTCACAAACATTCTCTCCCTCTCTCTCACACACTTTCTCTCTCTCTCTCTCACACACTTTCCCTCGCTCTCTCACTCTCCCTCTCTCTCACACACTCTCCCCCTCTCCCTCACACACACTCTCCCTCTCTCACACACACTATCTCTCTCACACAAACACACACACTTCTACCCTATCTTTCACACTCACGCTCTCCCTCTCGCTCACAAACTTTCCCTCACTCTCTTTCAAACACACACTCTCCCTCTCTCTCACACACACTTACCCTCTCTCTTTTACACACACTCTCTTTCTCTCGCACATTCTCACACTCTCTCTCACACACACTCTCCTTCCCTCTCTCACACACACTCTACCTCTCTCACACACACTATCTCTTTCACACACACACCCCTTCCCTCTCTTTCACAAACACTCTCTCCCTCTCTCTTACACACACTCCCTCTTACACACACATTCTTCCTCTCTAACACCCTCTCCCTCTCTCTTTCACACACTCTCCCTCTCTCACACACACTCTCCCTCTCTCACACACACACTCCCTCTCTCACACACACTCTCCCTCTCTCACACACACCCTCCCTCTCTCACACACACCCTCCCTCTCTCACACATACTCTCCCTCTCTCACACATACTCTCCCTCTCTCACACACACTTCCCTCTCTCACACACTCTCCCTCTCTCACACACACTCTCCATCTCTCAAACACACTCTCCATCTCTCAAACACACTCTCCCTCTCTCACACAAACTCTCCCTCTCTCTCACACAAACTCTCCCTCTCTCTCACACAAACTCATTCTCTCTCTCTCTCGCACACACACGCACACACACCCTCTCTCTTTCACAAACTCTTTCTCTCTCACACTCTCTCCCTCTCTCTATCACACACACACTCTCCCTTTCACTTTCACACACACACACTCACCCTGTCTCTCGCACACACTCTCCCTCTCGGACACACACTCTCTCTTTCTCTCTCACACACTCCCTCTCTCACACACACACTCTCCCTCTCTCTTACACACACTCTCCCCCTCTCTCTCACACACACACTCTCCCTTTCTCACACACACACTCTCCCTTTCTCACACACACTCTCCCTCTCTCACAGACACTCTCCCTCTCTCACAGACACTCTCCCTCTCTCACACACACTCTACCTCTCACACTATCTCTGTCACACACACACCCCTTCCCTCTCTTTCACACACACGCTCTCCCTCTCTCTCACAAACTTTCCCTCACTCTCTTTCACACACACTCTCCCTCTCTCTCACATTCTCACCCTCTCTCTCAAACACTCTCTCCTTCCCACTCTAACACACACTCTCCCTCTCTCTTTCACACACACACTTTCGCTATCTCTCTCACACACACTCCCTCTCTTTCTCTTAGACAACCTCTCCCCCTCTCTCACTCTCACACACACTCTCTCTTTCACACACCTTCTTCCTCTCTCACACACTTACCCTCTCTCTTTCACACACACTTTCTCTCTCACACTCTCTCCCTCTCTCTCGCAAACACTTACCTGCTCTCTTTCACACACACTCTCTTTCTCTCTCACGTTCTCACACTCTCTCTCACACACACTCTCCTCCCCTCTCTCACACACACTATCTCTTTCACACACACACACCCCTTCCCTCTCTTTCACACACACTCTCTCCCTCTCTCTTACACACACTCCCTCTTACAAACACATTCTTCCTATCTAAAACCCTCTCCCTCTCTCTTTCACACACTCTCCCTCTCTCACACACACTCTCCCTCTCTCACACACACTCTCCCTCTCTCACACACACTCTCCCTCTCTCACACGCACCCTCCCTCTCTCACACACACCCTCCCTCTCTCACACACACTCTCCCTCTCTCACACATACTCTCCCTCTCTCACACACACTTCCCTCTCTCACACACTCTCCCTCGCCTCCTCACTCTCCCTCTCTCTCACACACACTCCCCCTCTCTCTCACACACAATCTCCCTCTCTCACACACACTATCTCTCTCACACAATCACACACACTTCTACCCTCTCTTTCACACTCACGCTCTCCCTCTCTCTCACAAATTTTCCCTCACTCTCTTTCAAACACACACACTCCCTCTCTCTCACAAACACTTACCCTCTCTCTTTCACACACACTCTCTTTCTCTCTCACATTCTCTCACTCTCTCTCACACACACTCTCTCCCTCTTTCTCACACAGACTCACTCCATCTCTCTCTCTCTCTCTCTCTCACACACACTCTCCCTCTCTCACACACACTCTCCCTCTCTCTCACACACACTCTCCCTTTCTCTGACAAACTCTCTCCCTCTCTCATACACACTATCCCTCTCTCACACACACTCTGCGTCTCTCACACAAACTCTCATTCTCTCTCACACACACTCTCTCCCTCTCTCACAGACACACTCTCCCTCTCACTTTCACACACACACTCACCCTGTCTCTCTCACACACTCTCCCTCTCTTTCACACAGACTCTCTCCCTATCTCTCACACACACAATCCCTTTCTCACACACTCTCCCTTTCTCACACACACTTTCCCTCTCTCACACACACTTTCCCTCTCTCACAGACACTCTCCCTCTCTCAAACACACTCTTCCTCTCTCACACACACTATCTCTGTCACACAAACACCCCTTCCCTCTCTTTCACACACATTCTCTCCCTCTCTCTCACACACTTTCTCTCTCTCTGTCACACACTTTCCCTCGCTCTCTCACTCTCCCTATCTCTCACACACGCTCCCCCTCTCTCTCACACATACTCTCCCTCTCTCACATACACTATCTCTCTCACACAAACACACACACTTCTACCCTATCTTTCACACTCACGCTCTCCCTCTCTCTCACAAACTTTCCCTCACTCTCTTTCAAACACACACTCTCCCTCTCTCTCACACACACTTACCCTCTCTCTTTCACACACACTCTTTCTCTCTCACATTCTCACACTCTCTCTCACACACACTCTCCTTCCCTCTCTCACACACACTCTACCTCGCTCACACACACTCTCTCTTTCAAACACACACCCCTTCCCTCTCTTTCACACACACTCTCTCCCTCTCTCTCACACAGACTCCCTCTTACACACACATTCTTCCTCTCTAACACCCTCTCCCTCTCTCTTTCACACACTCTCCCTCTCTCACACACACTCTCCCTCTCTCACACACACTCTCCCTCTCTCACACACACTCTCCATCTCTCACACACACCCTCCCTCTCTCACACACACTCTCCCTCTCTCACACATACTCTCCCTCTCTCACACACACTTCCCTCTCTCACACACTCTCCCTCGCCTCCTCACTCTCCCTCTCTCTTACACACACTCCCCCTCTCTCTCACACACTCTCCCTCTCTCAAACACACTCTCCCTCTCTCAAACACACTCTCCCTCTCTCACACAAACTCTCCCTCTCTCTCACACAAACTCTCCCTCTCTCTCACACAAACTCATTCTCTCTCTCTCTCTCACACACACGCATACACACCCTCTCTCTTTCACAAACTCTTTCTCTCTCACACTCTCTCCCTCTCTCTATCACACACACACTCTCCCTTTCACTTTCACACACGCACACTCACCCTGTCTCTTGCACACACTCCCCCTCTCTCTCACACACACACTCTCCCTTTCTCTGACAAACTCTCTCCCTCTCTCATACACACTATCCCTATATCACACACACTCTGCGTCACTCACACAAACTCTCCCTCTCACTCACACACACTTCCTCCCTCTCTCACAGACGCACTCTCCCTCTCACTTTCACATACACACTCACCCTGTCTCTCTCACACACTCTCCCTCTCTTTCACACAGACTCTCTCCCTATCCATCACACACACTCTCCCTTTCTCACACACTCTCCCTTTCTCACACACTCTCCCTTTCTCACACGCACTTTCCCTCTCTCACACACACTCTACCTCTCTCACGCACACTCTAACTCTCTCACACACACTATCTCTGTCACACAAACACCCCTTCCCTCTCTTTCACAAACATTCTCTCCCTCTCTCTCACACACTTTCTCTCTCTCTCTCTCACACACTTTCCCTCGCTCTCTCACTCTCCCTCTCTCTCACACACTCTCCCCCTCTCCCTCACACATACTCTCCCTCTCTCACACACACTATCTCTCTCACACAAACACACACACTTCTACCCTATCTTTCACACTCACGCTCTCCCTCTCGCTCACAAACTTTCCCTCACTCTCTTTCAAACACACACTCTCCCTCTCTCTCACACACACTTACCCTCTCTCTTTTACACACACTCTCTTTCTCTCTCACAATCTCACACTCTCTCTCACATACACTCTCCTTCCCTCTCTCACACACACTCTACCTCTCTCACACACACTATCTCTTTCACACACACACCCCTTCCCTCTCTTTCACAAACACTCTCTCCCTCTCTCTTACACACACTCCCTCTTACACACACATTCTTCCTCTCTAACACCCTCTCCCTCTCACTTTCACACACTCTCCCTCTCTCACACACATTCTCCCTCTCTCACACACACTCTCCCTCTCTCACACACACTCTATCTCTCTCACACACACTCTCCCTCTCTCACACACACCCTCCCTCTCTCACACACACCCTCCCTCTCTCACACATACTCTCCCTCTCTCACACATACTCTCCCTCTCTCACACACACTTCCCTCTCTCACACACTCTCCCTCTCTCACACACACTCTCCATCTCTCAAACACACTCTCCCTCTCTCTCACAAACTCTCCCTCTCTCTCACACAAACTCTCCCTCTCTCTCACACAAACTCTCCCTCTCTCTCACACAAACTCATTCTCTCTCTCCCTCTCACACACACGCACACACACCCTCTCTCTTTCACAAACTCTTTCTCTCTCACACTCTCTCCCTCTCTCTATCACACACACACTCTCCCTTTCACTTTCACACACACACACTCACCCTGTCTCTCGCACATACTCTCCCTCTCGGACACACACTCTCTCTTTCTCTCTCACACACTCCCTCTCTCACACACACACTCTCCCTCTCTCTTACACACACTCTCCCCCTCTCTCTCTTACACACACTCTCCCCCTCTCTCTCACACACACACTCTCCCTTTCTCACACACACACTCTCCCTTTCTCACACACACTCTCCCTCTCTCACAGACACTCTCCCTCTCTCACACGCACTCTACCTCTCTCACACACACTATCTCTGTCACACAAACACCCCTTCCCTCTCTTTCACAAACATTCTCTCCCTCTCTCTCACACACTTTCTCTCTCTCTCTCTCACACACTTCCCCTCGCTCTCTCACTCTCCCTCTCTCTCACACACTCTCCCCCTCTCCCTCACACACACTCTCCCTCTCTCACACACACTATCTCTCTCACACAAACACACACACTTCTACCCTATCTTTCACACTCACGCTCTCCCTCTCACTCACAAACTTTCCCTCACTCTCTTTCAAACACACACTCTCCCTCTCTCTCACACACACTTACCCTCTCTCTTTTACACACACTCTCTTTCTCTCGCACATTCTCACACTCTCTCTCACACACACTCTCCTTCCCTCTCTCACACACACTCTACCTCTCTCACACACACTATCTCTTTCACACACACACCCCTTCCCTCTCTTTCACAAACACTCTCTCCCTCTCTCTTACACACACTCCCTCTTACACACACATTCTTCCTCTCTAACACCCTCTCCCTCTCTCTTTCACACACTCTCCCTCTCTCACACACACTCTCCCTCTCTCACACACACCCTCCCTCTCTCACACACACCCTCCCTCTCTCACACATACTCCCCCTCTCTCACACATACTCTCCCTCTCTCACACACACTTCCCTCTCTCACACACTCTCCCTCTCTCACACACACTCTCCATCTCTCAAACACACTCTCCCTCTCTCACACAAACTCTCCCCCTCTCTTACACAAACTCTCCCTCTCTCTCACACAAACTCATTCTCTCTCTCTCTCGCACACACACGCACACACACCCTCTCTCTTTCACAAACTCTTTCTCTCTCACACTCTCTCCCTCTCTCTATCACACACACACTCTCCCTTTCACTTTCACACACACACACTCACCCTGTCTCTCGCACACACTCTCCCTCTCGGACACACACTCTCTCTTTCTCTCTCACACACTCCCTCTCTCACACACACACTCTCCCTCTCTCTTACACACACTCTCCCCCTCTCTCTCACACACACACTCTCCCTTTCTCACACACACTCTCCCTCTCTCACAGACACTCTCCCTCTCTCACAGACACTCTCCCTCTCTCACACACACTCTACCTCTCACACTATCTCTGTCACACACACACCCCTTCCCTCTCTTTCACACACACGCTCTCCCTCTCTCTCACAAACTTTCCCTCACTCTCTTTCACACACACTCTCCCTCTCTCTCACATTCTCACCCTCTCTCTCAAACACTCTCTCCTTCCCACTCTAACACACACTCTCCCTCTCTCTTTCACACACACACTCTCGCTATCTCTCTCACACACACTCCCTCTCTTTCTCTTAGACAACCTCTCCCCCTCTCTCACTCTCACACACACTCTCTCTTTCACACACCTTCTTCCTCTCTCACACACTTACCCTCTCTCTTTCACACACACTTTCTCTCTCACACTCTCTCCCTCTCTCTCGCACACACTTACCTGCTCTCTTTCACACACACTCTCTTTCTCTCTCACGTTCTCACACTCTCTCTCACACACACTCTCCTCCCCTCTCTCACACACATTATCTCTTTCACACACACACACCCCTTCCCTCTCTTTCACACACACTCTCTCCCTCTCTCTTACACACACTCCCTCTTACAAACACATTCTTCCTATCTAAAACCCTCTCCCTCTCTCTTTCACACACTCTCCCTCTCTCACACACACTCTCCCTCTCTCACACACACTCTCCCTCTCTCACACACACACTCCCTGTCTCACACACACTCTCCCTCTCTCACACGCACCCTCCCTCTCTCACACCCACCCTCCCTCTCTCACACACACTCTCCCTCTCTCACACATACTCTCCCTCTCTCACACACACTTCCCTCTCTCACACACTCTCCCTCGCCTCTTCACTCTCCCTCTCTCTCACACACACTCCCCCTCTCTCTCACACACAATCTCCCTCTCTCACACACACTATCTCTCTCACACAATCACACACACTTCTACCCTCTCTTTCACACTCACGCTCTCCCTCTCTCTCACAAACTTTCCCTCACTCTCTTTCAAACACACACTCTCCCTCTCTCTCACAAACACTTACCCTCTCTCTTTCACACACACTCTCTTTCTCTCTCACATTCTCTCACTCTCTCTCACACACACTCTCTCCCTCTTTCTCACACAGACTCACTCCATCTCTCTCTCTCTCTCTCTCTCACACACACTCTCCCTCTCTCACACACACTCTCCCTCTCTCTCACACACACTCTCCCTTTCTCTGACAAACTCTCTCCCTCTCTCATACACACTATCCCTCTCTCACACACACTCTGCGTCTCTCACACAAACTCTCATTCTCTCTCACACACACTCTCTCCCTCTCTCACAGACACACTCTCCCTCTCACTTTCACACACACACTCACCCTGTCTCTCTCACACACTCTCCCTCTCTTTCACACAGTCTCTCTCCCTATCTCTCACACACACAATCCCTTTCTCACACACTCTCCCTTTCTCACACACACTTTCCCTCTCTCACACACACTTTCCCTCTCTCACAGACACTCTCCCTCTCTCACACACACTCTTCCTCTCTCACACACACTATCTCTGTCACACAAACACCCCTTCCCTCTCTTTCACACACATTCTCTCCCTCTCTCTCACACACTTTCTCTCTCTCTGTCACACACTTTCCCTCGCTCTCTCACTCTCCCTCTCTCTCACACACGCTCCCCCTCTCTCTCTCACATACTCTGCCTCTCTCACATACACTATCTCTCTCACACAAACACACACACTTCTACCCTATCTTTCACACTCACGCTCTCCCTCTCTCTCACAAACTTTCCCTCACTCTCTTTCAAACACAGACTCTCCCTCTCTCTCACACACACTTACCCTCTCTCTCACACATACGCTCTCTCTCTCTCTTACGCGCTCTCAATCTCTCTCACACACACTCTGCCTCTCTCACACACACTCTGCCTCTCTCACACACACTCTCGCTCTCTCACACACACTCTCGCTCTCTCACACACACTCTCGCTCTCTCACACACACTCTCGCTCTCTCACACACTCTCTCGCTCTCTCACACGCACTCTCCCTCTCTCTTTCACATACAGTCTCGTTATCTCTCTCACACACACTCCGTCTCTTTCTCTAAGACAAACTCTCCCCCCCTCTCCCTCTCTCACACACTCTCTCTCTCTTTCACACACATTCTTCCTCTCTCACACCCTCTCCCTCTCTCATTCACACACCATCTCTCTCTCACACACTCTCGCTCTCTCAGACACACTCACTCACAGACCCTCTCTCCCTCTCTCTCACACAGACTCTCTCCATCTCTCTCTCTCTCACACTCTCCCTCTCTCTCGCACACACACTCTCCCTCTCTCTCTCACACACACTCTCCCTCTCTCACACACACTCCCCCTCTCTCTCACACACACTCTCCCTTTCTCTGACAAACTCTCTCCCTCTCTCATACACACTATCCCTATATCACACACACTCTGCGTCACTCACACAAACTCTCCCTCTCTCTCACACACACTTCCTCCCTCTCTCACAGACGCACTCTCCCTCTCACTTTCACATACACACTCACCCTGTCTCTCTCACACACTCTCCCTCTCTTTCACACAGACTCTCTCCCTATCCATCACACACACTCTCCCTTTCTCACACACTCTCCCTTTCTCACACACTCTTCCTTTCTCACATGCACTTTCCCTCTCTCACACACACTCTACCTCTCTCACACACACTATCTCTGTCACACAAACACCCCTTCCCTCTCTTTCACAAACATTCTCTCCCTCTCTCTCACACACTTTCTCTCTCTCTCTCTCACACACTTTCCCTCGCTCTCTCACTCTCCCTCTCTCTCACACACTCTCCCCCTCGCCCTCACACACACTCTCCCTCTCTCACACACACTATCTCTCTCACACAAACACACACACTTCTACCCTATCTTTCACACTCACGCTCTCCCTCTCGCTCACAAACTTTCCCTCACTCTCTTTCAAACACACACTCTCCCTCTCTCTCACACACACTTACCCTCTCTCTTTTACACACACTCTCTTTCTCTCTCACATTCTCACACTCTCTCTCACACACACTCTCCTTCCCTCTCTCACACAGACTCTACCTCTCTCACACACACTATCTCTTTCACACACACACCCCTTCCCTCTCTTTCACAAACACTCTCTCCCTCTCTCTTACACACACTCCCTCTTACACACACATTCTTCCTCTCTAACACCCTCTCCGTCTCTCTTTCACACACTCTCCCTCTCTCACACACACTCTCCCTCTCTCACACACACTCTCCCTCTCTCACACACACTCTCCCTCTCTCACACACACCCTCCCTCTCTCACACACACCCTCCCTCTCTCACACATACTCTCCCTCTCTCACACATACTCTCCCTCTCTCACACATACTCTCCCTCTCTCACACACACTTCCCTCTCTCACACACTCTCCCTCTCTCACACACACTCTCCATCTCTCAAACACACTCTCCCTCTCTCTCACAAACTCTCCCTCTCTCTCACACAAACTCTCCCTCTCTCTCACACAAACTCATTCTCTCTCTCTCTCGCACACACACGCACACACACCCTCTCTCTTTCACAAACTCTTTCTCTCTCACACTCTCTCCCTCTCTCTATCACACACACACTCTCCCTTTCACTTTCACACACACACACTCACCCTGTCTCTCGCACACACTCTCCCTCTCGGACACACACTCTCTCTTTCTCTCTCACACACTCCCTCTCTCACACACACACTCTCCCTCTCTCTTACACACACTCTCCCCCTCTCTCTCACACACACACTCTCCCTTTCTCACACACACACTCTCCCTTTCTCACACACACTCTCCCTCTCTCACAGACACTCTCCCTCTCTCACAGACACTCTCCCTCTCTCACACACACTCTACCTCTCACACTATCTCTGTCACACACACACCCCTTCCCTCTCTTTCACACACATGCTCTCCCTCTCTCTCACAAACTTTCCCTCACTCTCTTTCACACACACTCTCCCTCTCTCTCACATTCTCACCCTCTCTCTCAAACACTCTCTCCTTCCCACTCTAACACACACTCTCCCTCTCTCTTTCACACACACACTCTCGCTATCTCTCTCACACACACTCCCTCTCTTCCTCTTAGACAACCTCTCCCTCTCTCTCACTCTCACACACACTCTCTCTTTCACACACCTTCTTCCTCTCTCACACCCTTACCCTCTCTCTTTCACACACACTTTCTCTCTCACACTCTCTCCCTCTCTCTCGCACACACTCCCCTCTCTCTCACACATACACTCTCTCTTTCTCATACGTTCTCTCTCTCTCTCATCCACTCTCCCTCTCTCTCACACTCTCCGTCTCCCTCTCTCACACACACTGTCCCTCTCTCTTTCACACACACACTCTCGCTATCTCTCTCACACACACTCCCTCTCTTTCCCTTAGACAAACTCTCGCCCTCTCTCTCTCACACACACTGTCTCTTTCACACATATTCTTCCTCTCTCAAACCCTCTCCCTCTCTCTGTCACACACACTTTCTCTCTCACACACTCTCACTCTCACTCTCAGACACACTCTCACTCACACACCCTCTCTCTCTCAGACACACTCTCTCCCTCTCTCTCACACACCGCACACACTCTCACCGTCTCTCTCACACACACTGTCCCTCTGTCTCACACATACTCTCTCCCTCTTTCTCTCACACACACACTCTCCCTCTCACTTTCAAACACACACTCACCCTTTCTCTCTCACACACTCTCCCTCTCTCTCCCTCGGACACACTCTCTCCATCTCTCTCTCTCACAGTCCCTCTCTCTCTCACACTCCCTCTCTCTCACACACTCGATCTCCCTGTCTCTGACAAAATCTCCCTATCTCACACACACTCTCCCATTCTCACACACACACTCCCTCTCTCTCACACACTCTCCCTCTCTCTCACACACTCTCCCTCTCTCACAGACCCTCTTCCTCTCTCACACACACTATCTCTCTCACACACACACCCCTTCCCTCTCTTTCACACACACTCTCTCCCTCTCTCTCACACACACTCCCTCTTACACACACATTCTTCCTCTCTAACACCCTCTCCCTCTCTCTTTCACACACTCTCCCTCTCTCACAGACACTCTCCCTCTCTCACACGCACTTCCCCCTCTCACACACACTCTCCCTCTCTCACACACACTCTCCACCTCTCAAACACACTCTCCCTCTCTCACACAAACTCTCCTTCTCTCTACCGCACACTCACTCTCTCTCTCTCTCTCACACACACACACACCCTCTCTCTTTCACAAACTCTTTCTCTCTCACACTCTCTCCCACTCTCTCTCACACACACACTCTCCCTCTCACTTTCACACACACACACTCACCCTCTTTCTCTCACACACTCTCCCTCTCTCGGACACACTCTCTCCCTTTCTCTCACACACACTCTCCCTCTCTCTCACACGCACTCTCCCCTTTCTCTCACACACAGTCTCCCTTTCTCACACACTCTCCCTTTCTCACACACACTTTCCCTCTCTCTCACACACTTTCCCTCTCTCACACGCACTTTTCCTCTCTCACAGACACTCTCCCTCTCTCACACGCACTATTTCTGTCATACACACACCCCTTCCCTCTCTTTCACAGACACATTCTCCTTCTCTCTCACACACACCCTCTCTCTTTCACACATACTCTCCCTGTCTCTCTCACAAAGACTTTCCCTCTCTCTCAAACACACACTCCTTCCCTCCCTTTCACACACACTCTTTCCATCTCTCTCACACACTTTCCCTCTCTCTCTTTCAGATGCACTCTCTCGCTCTCTCTCTCTCACACTCCTTCTCTCTTTCTCATACACTCTCCCTGTCTCTCTCACAAACACTTTCCTTCTCTCTCACACAATCTCCCTCTCTCTCTCAGAGACAGTTTCACCCTCTCTCTCTCACACTGCCTCTCTCTCTCACACACACTCTCGCTCTCTCTCAAAGACACTGTCCCTCTCTCTCACACTCCCTCCCACTTACTCTCACACTCTCCCTCTCTCTCACACACACGTTCTCTCTCCCTCTCACACACTCTCCCTCTCTCTGTCACACGCACTATCTCTCTCAGACACTCTCCCTCTCTCTCACACACACACTCCCACTCACACTCCCTCTCTCTCTCAGACACATTCTCTCCCTCTCTCACACACACTCTCCATCTCTCTCTCACACACTCTCCATCTCTCTCTCACATGCACTCTCCCTCTCTCTCTCACACATATGCTCTCTCTGCCTCTCACACATGCTCCTGCTCTCTCACAAACACTCTCCCTCTCTCTCACACACACTCTCCCTTCTCTCACACACACTCCCTCCCTCTCTCACACACGCTCTACCTCAGACACACACACTCACTTCTTCCCTCTCTCACGCAGAATCTCCCACTCTTTCACATACACTCTCTCGCTCTCTCACACACACTTTCCCTCTCTCTCTTTCAGACACCCTGTCTCCATCTCCCTCTCGCAAACTCCCTCTCTCTTTCACATACGCTCTCCCTCTCTCTCACACACACGCTCTCCCTCTCTCTCACAAACTCTCTCCCTCTCTCACATACACGCCACCTCTCTCACACACATTCTCCCTCTCTCACACACACTCTCCCTTTCTCCAGACACTCTCCCTCTCTCACACACACTCTCCCTCTCTCACACACACTCTCAATCTATCACACACTATCTCTCTCACATATACACTTCTTCCCTCTCTTTCATACGCACTCGCTACTTCTCTCTCAAACACATTCGTTCTCTCTCTTTCAGACACACTTTCTCCCTCTCTCTCTCTCAAACTCCCTCTCTCTCTCTCAAACTCCCTCTCTCTTTCACACACCGTTTCCCTCTCTGTCTCACCACACACTCTCAGTATCTGCCCCTCACACACACCCTCCCTCTTCCTGACACAATCTCGCTGTCAGACACACACACACTTCTTCTCTCTCATACACACTCTCCCTCTCTCACACATAAACTCTTTCACTATCAGACACACTCTCTCCCTCTCTCACACACACTATCCCTCTCTCACACACACTATCCCTCTCTCACACACACTATCCCTCTCTCACACACACTCTCCCTCTCTCTTTCACACACACACTCTCGCTATCTCTCTCACATGCACTCCCTCTCTTTCTCTTAAACAAACTCTGCCCCTCTCTCTCTCGCACACTCAATCTCTCTTTCACGCACATTCTTCCTCTCTCACACCCTCTCCCTCTCTCATTCACACACAATCTCTCTCTCACACACTATCCCTCTCTCTCAGACACACTCTCACTCACACATGCTCTCTCTCTCAGACACTCTCCCTCCCTCTCTATCAAACACACTCTCGCCCTCTCTCTCACACACACTCTCTCCCTCTCTCTCACACACAAACTACCTCTTTCTCTCACACACACTCTCCCTCTCTCTCTCACACATATGCTCTCACCCACTTTCACACACTCTCCCTCAATCTCACACACTCTCTCCCTCTCTCACACACACAAACTCTCTCTCCCTCTCTGTCTTTCATAAACACCCACTCACTCACACCCACACTCTCTCCCTCTCTGGCACAGACACTTTCTATCAAACACACACTCTGTCCCTCTCTCACAGACACAAACTCTCTCTCCCTCTCTGTCTCTCAAAAATACTCACTTACCCACACACACACTCCCTCTCTCTCACCCACACTCTCCCTCTCTCTCACAGACACTCTCCCTCTATCTCACACAAACTCTCCCTCTCTCACACACACTCTCCCTATCTCACACATACTCTCCGTCTCTCACACACACTATCTCTCTCAACTACACACTCCTTCCCTCTGTTTCACACACACTCTCTACCTCTCTCTCACACACTTTCCCTCTCTCTCTTTCACACACTTTCCCTCGCTCTCTCACTCTCCCTCTCTCTCACACACTCTCCCCCCTCTCTCTCACACACACTATCTCTCTCACACAAACACACACACTTCTACCCTCTCTTTCACAAACACGCTCTCCCTCTCTCTCACAAACTTTCCCTCACTCTCTTTCAAACACACACTCTCCCTCTCTCTCACACACACTTACCCTCTCTCTTTCACACACACTATCTTTCTCTCTCACATTCTCATATTCTCTCTCACACACACTCTCCTTCCCTCTCTCACACACACTCTACCTCTCTCACACACACTATCTCTTTCATACACACACCCCTTCCCTCTCTTTCACGAACACTCTCTCCCTCTCTCTTACACACACTCCCTCTTACACACACATTCTTCCTCTCTAACACCCTCTCCCTCTCTCTTTCACACAATCTCCCTCTCTCACACACACTCTCCCTCTCTCACACACACTCTCCCTCTCTCACACACACTCTCCCTCTCTCACACATACTCTCCCTCTCTCACACACACTTCCCTCTCTCACACACACTCTCCCTCTCTCACACATACTCTCCCTCTCTCACACACACTTCCCTCTCTCACACACTCTCCCTCTCTCACACACACTCTCCATCTCTCAAACACACTCTCCCTCTCTCACACAAACTCTCCCTCTCTCTCACACAAACTCTCCCTCTCTCTCACACAAACTCATTCTCTCTCTCTCTCGCACACACACGCACACACACCCTCTCTCTTTCACAAACTCTTTCTCTCTCACACTCTCTCCCTCTCTCTATCACACACACACTCTCCCTTTCACTTTCACACACACACACTCACCCTGTCTCTCGCACACAGTCTCCCTCTAGGACACACACTCTCTCTTTCTCTCTCACACACTCCCTCTCTCACACACACACTCTCCCTCTCTCTTACACACACTCTCCCCCTCTCTCTCACACACACTCTCCCTTTCTCACACACACTCTCCCTTTCTCACACACACTCTCCCTTTCTCACAGACACTCTCCCTCTCTCACACACACTCTCCCTCTCTCACACACACTATCTCTGTCACACACACACCCCTTCCCTCTCTTTCACACACACTCTCTCCCTCTCTCTCACAAACTTTCCCTCACTCTCTTTCACACACACTCTCCCTCTCTCTCACATTCTCACCCTCTCTCTCAAACACACTCTCCTTCCCTCTCTAACACACACTCTCCCTCTCTCTTTCACACACACACTCTCGCTATCTCTCTCACACACACTCCCTCTCTTTCTCTTAGACAACCTCTCCCCCTCTCTCACTCTCACACACACTCTCTCTTTCACACACCTTCTTCCTCTCTCACACCCTTACCCTCTCTCTTTCACACACACTTTCTCTCTCACACTCTCTCCCTCTCTCTTGCACACACTCCCCTCTCTCTCACACATACGCTCTCTCTCTCTCTCTCATACGTTCTCCGTCTCTCTCATCCACTCTCCCTCTCTCTCACACTCTCCGTCTCCCTCTCTCACACACACTGTCCCTCTCTCTTTCACACACACACTCTCGCTATCTCTCTCACACACACTCCCTCTCTTTCCCTTAGACAAACTCTCGCCCTCTCTCTCTCACACACACTGTCTCTTTCACACACATTCTTCCTCTCTCAAACCCTCTCCTTCTCTCTGTCACACACACTCTCTCTCTCTCACACTCTCACTCTCTCTCTCAGACACACTCTCACTCACACACCCTCTCTCTCTCAGACACACTCTCTCCCTCTCTCTCACACACCACACACACTCTCACCGTCTCTCTCACACACACTGTCCCTCTGTCTCACACATACTCTCTCCCTCTCTCTCACACACACACACTCTCCCTCTCACTTTCAAACACACACTCACCCTTTCTCTCTCACACACTCTCCCTCTCTCTCCCTCGGACACACTCTCTCTGTCTCTCTCTCTCACAGTCCCTCTCTCTCTCACAATCCCTCTCTCTCACACACAAACTCTCCCTCTCACTCACACACTCTCTCCCCCTTTCTCTGACACACACTCTCCCTCTCTCTCACACACTCGATCTCCCTGTCTCTGACAAAATCTCCCTATCTCACACACACTCTCCCTCTTTCACACACTCTCTCCCTCTCTCACACACACTCTCCCATTCTCACACACACACTCCCTCTCTCTCACACACTCTCCCTCTCTCTCACACACTCTCCCTCTCTCACAGACCCTCTCCCTCTCTCACACACACTATCTCTCTCACACACACACCCCTTCCCTCTCTTTCACACACACTCTCTCCCTCTCTCTCACACACACTCCCTCTTACACACACATTCTTCCTCCCTAACACCCTCTCCCTCTCTCTTTCACACACTCTCCCTCTCTCACAGACACTCTCCCTCTCTCACACGCACTTCCCCCTCTCACACACACTCTCCCTCTCTCACACACACTCTCCCTCTCACACACACTCTCTCCCTCTCTCTCACACACACTCTCTCCCTCTCTCTCACTCACTCTCCCTCTCTCTCTCAAACATATGCTCTCTCTCTCACCACACACTCTCACTCTGTGCCCCTCACACACACCCTCCCTCTTCTGCGCACACTCTCTCTCTCACGCACACAATCTCTCCTTCTCTCTCACACACACTCCATGTCTCTTTCAACCCACACTCTCACTCTCTGCCCCTCACATAGACCTTCCCTCTTCCTCACACACTCTCTCTCTCAGACACACACACACACACTCCCTCTCTCACACACTCCCTCTTTCTCTGTTAGACACACTCTCTCCTTCCCTCTTTCTCAGATGCACTCTCTCCCTCTCTCACACACACAATCTCTCTCTCCCTCTCTGGCTTTCAAAAACACCCACTCACTCACACCCACACTCTCTCCCTCTCGCGCACAGACACTTTCTATCTCACACACACTCTCTCCCTCTCTCATGCAAACAAACTCTCTCTCCCTCTCTGTCCCTCAAAAAACACTCACTCATTCACACAAACTCTCCCTCTCTCTCACACAAACTCTCCCTCTCTCAGACACCCTATCTCTCTCTCTCTCACACACACACACACACACACACACACACACACACACACACATTTCTACCCTCTCTTTCACACACACTCTCTCCCTCTCTCTCACACAAACTCTCCCTCTCTCTCTCACACATATGCTCTCACCCTCTCTCACACACACTGTCTCTCACACACACTCTCCCTCTCTCACAAACACTCTCCCTCTCTCACACACACTCTCCCTCACACACACACACTCACTCCTTCCCTCTCTCACACACACTCTCCCACTCTCACATACACTCTCTCCCTCTCTCACACATACTTTCCCTCTCTCTCTTTCAGTCACTCTCTCTCCCTCTCTATCTCTCACATTCCCTCTCTCTTTCACACACACTCTCCCTCTCTCTCACACACACCCTCTCCCTCTCACAAACTCTCTCCCTCTCTCACACACACTCTCCCTCTCCCTCGCACACTCTCCCTCTCTCACACACACCATCTCTCTCACACACACCTTCCTTCTCTCAAACACACTCTACATCTCTTTCACACACACTCTAGCCCTCTCTCTCACACGCTTTCCCTCTCCCTCCCACCGCAAACTCTCACTCTCTGCCCCTCACACACACGCTCCCTATTCCTCAAACAGTCTTTCTCTCAGACACACACACTCTTCCTCTCTCTCATACACACTTTCCCTCTCTCACACACTCCCTCTTTCTCTGTCAGGCACACTCTCTCCCTCTCTCACACACTCGCTCTCTCTCACACACACACTCACCCTCACTCGCACACACACTCTTCCTCTCTCACACACCCTCCCTCTCTATCTCTCAGACACACTCTCTCCCTCTCTATCTCACACTCTGTCTCTCTATCACACACACTCTCCCTCTCTCTCTGTCACACAATCTCCCTCTCTCTCAGACACAGTCCATCTTCTTGCACACACACTCTCTCACACACACACTCTCCCTCCCTCTCACTCACACACATTCTCTCTCTCAGACACACACACTCTTCCTCTCACTCATACACACTCTCCCTCTCTCACACACTCCCTCTTTCTCTGTCAGACACACTCTCTCTCTCTTTCTCAGTCACACTCTCTCCCTCTCTCAAACTCTCTCCCTCACTGTCTCTCTTACACACTCACTCTTTCACACACAGAGTCTCTCCCTCTCATGCACACACTTTCTATCTCACACACACTCTCTTCCTCGCTCACACTCTCTCACTCTCACTCGCACATTAACACTCCCTGTCTCTCTCACACACACACTCCTCACACACACACCCTCTCACAGACATACTCCTTCTCTCTCACACAAACTCTCCCTCACTCTGACGCACACTCTCCCTCTCTCTCACACACACTCTCCATCTCCCTCAGACACACACTCATTTCCCGTCGGACAAACACACTCTCCCTCTCTCTCACACACACACACACTCCCTCTCTCACGCACACACACTCCCTCTCTCACACAAACACTCTCCCTCTCTCTCACACACACTCTCCCTCTCTCTCTCACACCCTCGCTTTCTCTCTCTCTCACACACACACTCTCCCTCTCTCTGTCACACACACTCTCCCTCTCTCTGTCACACACTCTCTCCCTCTCTCTCACACACACTCTCCCTCTCTCACACACACTCTCTCCTTCTCTCTCTCACACACACATTCTCCCTCTCTCTGTCACACACACTCTCACGCTCTCTCACAGACACTCTCCCTCTCTCACACACACACTCCCTCTCTCACACACACTCGCCCTCTCTTACACACTCTCTCCCACTCGCACACACTCTATCTCTCACACACACACATACACTTCCTTCTCTCACACACACATTCACCCTCTCTTTCACAGACACTCTCTCCGTCTCTAGACACACTCTCCCTCTCTTACACACACCCTAACTCTCTCACACACATTATCTCTCACCCACACACTCTCCCCTCTCCTTCTCTCTAGCTCCTATGCATGCACTCTCTCTCTCAGACACACTCTCTCCCTCTCTCACACACACACAATCCCTCCCTCTCTCTCACACACACTCTCCCTCACTCTCTCTCAGGACCTCTGCATCTCTCTCTCACACACTCCGTCTCTCTCACACATAATCTCCCTATCTCACACACAATCTCCCTCTCTCACACACACTCTCCCTCTCTAACACACACTCTCCCTCTCACACACACAATATCTCACACACAAACACTCTCCCTCTCCCTATCTCATATGCATACACTCTCTCACTCTCTCGCACACACACAATCCGTCAGTCTCTCTCTCACACACAATCTCCCTATCTCACACACACTCTCCCTCTCTCACACACACTCTCCCTCTCTCCCACACACTCTCTCTCTCACACACACACTCTCCCTCTCACACACACAATATCTCTCACACACAAACACTCTCCCTCTCCCTATCTCATATGCATACACTCTCTCCCTCTCTCGCACACACACAATCCGTCAGTCTCTCTCACACACACTCCCTCTCTCTCCCACCACACAGTCTCACTCTCTGCCCCTCATACACACCCTCCCTATTCCTCACACACTCTCTCTCTCAGGCACACACACTATTCCTCTCTCTCATACACACTCTCCCTCTCTCTCACACTCCCTCTTTCTCTGTCAGACACACTCTCTCACTCTCTCTTACTCAGACACACTCTCTCCCTCTTTCACACACACAAACTCTCTCTCCCTCTCTGTTTCTCATACACACTCACTCACACACAGACTCTCTCCCTCTGGCACACACACACTTTCTATGTCACACACAGTCTCTTCCTCTCTCTCACACTCTCTCACTTTCACTCACACACACACACACACTCCCCGCCCACTCTCTCACATACACACACACCTCAGCACACTCCCTATCTCACACACACACTCCCTCTCTCTCACACAAACTCTCCCACTCTCTCACATAGACTCTCCCTCTCTCTAACACACACTCTGCCTCTCTCTAACACTCAGTCACCCTCTCTGTCACACACACAATCCCTCTCTCTTTCACACACACTCTCTTTCTCTCTCACAATCTCTCCCTCTCTCTCACAAACACACACACCTTCCTCCTTTCAAACACAAACACTCTCCCTCTCTCTTTCACACACACACTCTCCCTGTCTCTCTCACACACACTCCCTCTCTCTTTGTCACACTCACTCTCCCACTCTCTCAAACACACTCTCCCTCTCTCACACACACTCTCTCTCTCACACACCCTCTCCCTCCCTTACACACTCTCTCCCTCTCTCTCTCACACTCCCTCTCACTTTCATACACACTCTCGCTCTCTCTCTCAGACACCCTCTCCCTCTCTCTCACACGCTCTCCCTCTCTCTCCCAGACACACTCTCCCTCTTTCTCATGCACTCTCCCTCTCTCTTTCACACACACTCTCTATCTCACACACTTTCCCTCTCTCTCTCAGACACACCTCTCTCACACTCCCTCTCTCTCACACACACGCTCCCTCCCTCTCACATATACTCTCCCTCACTCTCTCACGCACACTCCCTCTCTCTGTCACACACACTCTCTCTCCCTCTCACACACACTCTTCCTCTGTCTCACACACACTCTCCCTCTCTCTCAAACACACACTCCCCCTCTCACACACACACTCTCCCTCTCTCTTACACACGCTGTCCCTCTCTCTCAGACACACACTCATTCCCCCTCTCAAACACACACTCTCCCTCTCTCTCACACTCACACACTCTCCCTCTCTATTTCACATACACTCTCTTTCTCTGACAGACTCTCCCTCTCTCCCCCTCTCAGATGCACTCTCTCTATCTCTCATACTTCCTCTCTCTCTGACACATCATCTCCCTCTCTTGCACTCACACACTCTCTCTCACTCTCTCTTACACACACTCTCCCCCTCTCTCCCTCTCGCTATATCATACGCATACATTCTCTCCCTCAGACACTCTCTCCCCCTCTCTCTCACACACACTCTCCCCTCCCTCACTCACATTCTCCCTCTCTATCTGTCCAAACACTCAAACTCTCTGCCCATCACACACACCCTCCCTCTACCTCAACCACTCTCTGTCTCAGACACAGACTCTTCCTCTCTCTCATATACACTCTACCTCTCTCCCACACTCCCTCTTTCTCTGTCAGAAATGCTCTCTTCCTTTCTCTTTCAAAGACACACTCCCTCCCTCCCACAGACACATCTCTCTCTCCTTTTCTATCTCTTTCACACTCACGCACTCACACACACACTCCCTCTCACACTCACACATTCCCTCTCTCTCACAGAATCTCTCCCACTCTCTCATATAGACTCTCCCTCTCTCTAACACACTCTCTCCCTCTCTCTCAAACTCGCTCTCTCTCATGCACACACTCACGCTCTCTCTCAAAAACACTCTCCCTCTCTCATACACACACTCCACCTCTCTCACAAACAACACTCCCTCTCTCACACACACACTATCTCTCACACACCTTCCTTCTCTATCACACACACACTCTCCCTCTCTCTCATGCACACTCCCTCTCTCACACATACTATGTCTCTCTCACACACCTTCCTTCTCTAACACACACTCTCCCTATCTTTCACACACACTCTCTCCCCCTCTCTCTCACACTCCCTCACTCTTTCATACAAACTCTCCCTCTCACCCTCTCTCACACACACTCTCTACCTCTCTCTCACACTCCCACTCTCACACACACACTCTCCCTCTCTCTAACAGACACACATGTTTTCTCTCCCTCTCTCACACACACTCCCTCTCTCTGTCACACACTCTCTCTCTGTCACACACACTCTCCCTCTTTCACACACACTCTTCCTTGCCACACACACACTTCCTCTCTCACAGACAAACTCCCACTTTCAGACACATTATCTCTCTCACACACACTCACACCTTCCTTCTCTCACACAAACACTCTCCCTCTCTTTCACACACGCTCTCTCCTTCTTGCTCACACACTTTCCCTCTCCCTCCCACCACAAACTCTCACTCTCTGCCCCTCACACACACCCTCCCTATTCCTCACACACTCTCACTCTCAGGCACACACTCTTCCTCTCTCTCATACACACTCTACCTCTCTCACACACTCCCTCTTTCTCTGTCAGAAATGCTCTCTTCTTTTCTCTTTCAAAGACACACTCCCTCCCTCTCACAGACACAAACTCTCTCTCCTTTTCTATCTCTTTTTCACACTCACTCACTCACACACACACACTCCCTCTCAAACTCACACACTCCCTCTCTCTCACACAATCTCGCCCACTCTCTCATATAGACTCTCCATCTCTCTAAGACACACTCTCCATCTCTCTTTCACACACACTCTCCCTGTCTCACTCACACTCACTGCATCTCTATCTCTCAGACACACACTCTCCGTCTCTCACACACGCACTCTCCCTCTCTCTCAAACATACACTCCCTCTCTCTCACACACACACTCCCTCTATCTGTCACACACCCTCTCCCTCTCTCACACACCCTCTCCCTCTCTCACACACCCTCTCCCTCTCTCACACACACTCTCCCTATCTCTCACACACACTCTCCCTCTCTCTCACACACAACCTCCCCCTCTCTCACACACACTCTCCCTCTCTCTCACACACACTCTCCCTCTCTCTCACACACTCTCCCTCTCTCTCACACACACTCTCCCTCTCTCTGACACACAACCTCCCTCTCTCTCACACACACTCTCCCTCTCTCTCACACACACTCTCCCTCTCTCTCACACACTCTCCTTCTCTCTCACACACACTCTCCCTCTCTCTCACACAAACATTCATTCACCCTCTCTCACAAACACTCTCCCTCTCTCACACTCCCACTCTCTCACACACACACTCTCTCTCTCTCTCACACACACTCTCCCTCTCTCGTACACACACTCTCCCTCTCTCTCACACAAACATTCATTCACCCTCTCTCACAAACACTCTCCCTCTCTCACACTCCCACTCTCTCACACACACACTCTCCCTCTCTCTCACACACACTCTCCCTCTCTCGTACACACACTCTCCCTCTCCTACACTGTCTCACTCTCTCTCTCACACTCACTCATTTTCATACACACTCTCCCTCTCTCTCCCAGACACACTCTCCCTCTTTCTCATGCATTCTCCCTCTCTCTTTCACACACACTCTCTTTCTCACACACTTTGCCTCTCTCTCTCAGACACACTCTCTCTCACACTCACTCTCTCTCACGCACACTCTCCCTCTCTCTCACATATACTCTCCCTCTCTCTCTCACACACACAAGCTCTCTCTGTCACACAGACTCTCTCTCTCACACACCCTCTCCATTACCTCTCACACACACTCTCCCTATCTCTCACACACACACTCATTCCCCCTCTCACACACACACTCTCCCTCTCTCTTACACACACTCTCCCTCTCAGACAGACACACACTCATTCCCCCTCTCACACATACACTCTCCCCCTCTCTCACACACACACACTCTCCCTCTCTCTTTCACATACACTCTCTTTCTCTGACAGACTCTCCCTCTCTCTCTCTCTCTCAGACACACTCCCTCTCTCTCTCTCACACATAATCTCCCTCTCTCACACTCACACACTCTCCCTCTCTCTCTCACACACACACTATGTCTCTCTCACACACCTTCCTTCTCTCATACACACTCTCCCTATCTTTCACACACAATCGCTCCCCCTCTCTCTCACAATCCCTCACTCTTTCATACACACTCTCCCTCTCACCCTCTCTCACACACACTCTCTCCCTCTCTCTCACACTCCCACTCTCACACACACACTCTCCCTCCCTCTCTCTCACACACATGCTTTCTCTCCCTCTCTCACACACACTCCATCTCTCTGTCACACACACTCTCCCTCTTTTACACACTCATCCTCTGCTCACACACACTCTCCCTCTCTCACATACACTCTTCCTTGCCACAAACACACTCCCTCTCTCACACACACTCTCCCGCTCTCTCACACACACTCCCTCTCTCACACACACTATGTCTCTCTCACACACCTTCCTTCTCTCACACACACTCTCCCTATCTTTCACACACACTCTCTCCCCTCACTCTCACACTCCCTCACTCTTTCATACACACTCTCCCTCTCACCCTCTCTCACACACACTCTCTCCCTCTCTCTCACACTCCCTCTCTCACACACACTATCTCTCTCTCACTCACCTTCCTTCTCTCACACACACACTCTCCCTCTCTTTCAAACACGCTCTCTCCTTCTCGCTCACACACTTTCCCTCCCCCTCCCACCACAAACTCACTCTCTGCCCCTCACACACACCCTCCCTATTCCTCACACAGTCTTTCTCTCAGAGACCCACTCTCTTCCTCTCTCTCGTACACACTGTCCCTCTCTCACACACTCCCTCTTTCTCTTTCAGACATACTCTCTCCCTCACTCTCAAACTCGCTCTCTCTCATGCACACACTCACGCTTTCTCTCAAAAACACTCTCCCTCTCTCTGTCACACACTCTCCCTCTCTCTGACACACACCCTCCCTCTCTCTCTCTCAGACAGACTCTCTGCCTCTCTATGTCACACTCACTCTCACTTTCATACACACTCTCCCTCTCCCTCTCAGACACACATTCTCCATCTCTCAGACACACTCCCTCTTTCTCACACAATCTCCCTCTCTCTTTCACACACACACTCTATCTCACACACTCTCCCTCTCTCTCTCAGACACACTCTCGCTCACACTCCCTCTCTCTCACACGCACTCTCCCTCTCTCTCAAACATACACTCACTCTCTCTCACACACACTCTTCCTCTCTCTCACACACACACTCCCTCTCTCTCACACACACTCTCCCTCTTTCAAACACACACTCTCCCTCTCTCTCACACAAACATTCATTCACCCTCTCTCACAAACACTCTCCCTCTCTCACTCTCCCACTCACTCACACACACACACTCCCCCTCTCTCACACATGCTCTCCCTCTCTCACACATACTCTCTCTCTCACACACACTCTCCCTCTCTTACACTCTCTCACTCTCTCTCTCAGACACCCTCTCCCTCTCTCTCAAACACTCTCCCTCTCTCTCCCAGACACACTCTCCCTCTTTCTCATGCACTCTCCCTCTCTCTTTCACACACACTCTGTATCTCACACACTTTGCCTCTCTCTCTCAGACACACTCTCTCTCACACTCACTCTCTCTCACGCACACTCTCCCTCTCTCTCACATATACTCTCCCTCTCTCTCTCACACACACACCCTCTCTCTGTCACACACACTCTCTCTCTCTCACACACCCTCTCCATTACCTCTCACATACACTCTCCCTATCTCTCACACACACACTCATTCCCCCTCTCACACACACACTCTCCCTCTCTCTTACACACACTCTCCCTCTCACTCAGACACACACTCATTCCCCCTCTCACACACACACTCTCCCCCTCTCACACACACACACACACACACTCTCCCTCTCTCTTTCACATACACTCTCTTTCTCTGACAGACTCTCCCTCTCTCTCTCTCTCAGACACACTCCCTCTCTCTCTCTCACATAATCTCCCTCTCTCGCACTCACACACTCTCCCTCTCTCTCACACACAGACTCTCTCTCACTCTCTCTCACACACACTCTCCCCCTCTCTCCCTCTCGCTATATCATACGCAAACATTCTCTCCCTCAGACACTCTGTCACCGTCTCTCTCACACACACACACCCCCTCTCTCACACACATTCTCCTTCTCTATTTGTCCACACACTCTCACTCTCTGCCCATCACACGCACCCTCCCTCTTCCTCACACACTCTCACTCTCAGACACACACTTTTCCTCTCTCTCATACACACTCTACCTCTCTCACACACTCCCTCTTTCTCTGTCAGCAATGCTCTCTTCCTTTCTCTTTCTCAGATGCACTCCCTCCCTCTCACAGACACAAACTCTATCTGCTTTGCTATCTCTCTTTCACACTCACACTCTCACACACACACTCACTCCCTCTCACGCACATACACTTACTATCTCACACACACTCTCTTCTCTCCCTCTCACACTCTCTCGCTCGCACTCACACACACACACTCCCTCTGTCTCTCACACACACTCACTACCTCTCCCTCACACAATCTCTCCCACTCTCTCATATAGACGCTCCCTCTCTCTAACACCCACTCTCCCTCTCTCTTTCACACACACTCTCCCTCTCCCTCTCACACACAAACACCATCCCCCGCTCACACACAGTCCATCCCCCTCTGATACACACACTCTCCCTCTCTCTTTCACACACACACTCTCCCTGTCTCACTCACACACACTTCCTCTCTATTTAACATACACTCTCTCCCCCTCTCTCTCACGCTCCGTCACTCTTTCATACACACTATCCCTCTCTCCCTCTCTCACACACACAGTCTCCCTCTCTCTCGCACCCCCTCTTTCACATACACACACTCTCCCTCTCTCTCTCTCACACACACGCTTTCGCTCCCTCTCTCATACACACACTCTCCCTCTCTCACATACACTCTCCCGTTCTCTTACAGCACTCTACATCTCTCACACACACTCTCCCTCTTTCACCCACACACTCTCCCTCTCTCACACACACTCTCCGTCTCTCACACACACACTATCTCTCACACACACCTTCCTTCTCTATCACACACACACTCTCCCTCTCTCTCACGCACACTCCCTCTCTCACACACACTATGTCTCTCTCACACACCTTCCTTCTCTCACACACACTCTCCCTATCTTTCACACACACTCTCTCCCCCTCTCTCTCACACTCCCTCACTCTTTCATACACACTCTCCCTCTCACCCTCTCTCACACACACACTGTCCCTCTCTCTCACACTCCCACTCACACACACACTCTCCCTCTCTCTCTCTCACACACATGCTTTCTCTCCCTCTCTCACACACACTCCCTCTCTCTGTCACACACTCTCTCTCTCTTTCACACACACTCTCCCTCTTTCACACACACTCATCCTCTCTCACACACACTCTCCCTCTCTCACATACACTCTTCCTTGCCACACACTCACTCCCTCTCTCACAGATACACTCCCTCTTTCAGACACACTATCCCTCTCTCACACACACACACACACCTTCCTTCTCTCACACACACACTCTCCCTCTCTTTCACACACGCTCTCTCCTTCTTGCTCACACACTTTCCCTCTCCCTCCCACCACAAACTCTCACTCTCTGCCCCTCACACACACCCTCCCTACTCCTCACACACTTTCACTCTTAGAAACACACTCTTCCTCTCTCTCATACACACTCTACCTCTCTCACACACTCCCTCTTTCTCTGTCAGAAATGCTCTCTTCTTTTCTCTTTCAAAGACGCACTCCCTCCCTCTCACAGACACAAACTCTCTCTCCTTTTCTATCTCTTTTTCACACTCACTCACTCACACACACACACTCCCTCTCACACTCACACACTCCCTCTCTCTCACACAATCTCTCCCACTCTCTCATATAGACTCTCCCTCTCTCTAAGACAAACTCTCCCTCTCACTTTCACACACACTCTCCCTGTCTCACTCACACTCACTGCCTCTCTATCTCTCAGACACACACTCTCCCTCTCTCACACACACACTCTCCCTCCCTCTGTCACACAAACTCTCCCTCTCTCACACACACACTATCTCTCACACACACCTTCCTTCTCTATCACACACACACTCTCCCTCTCTCTCACACACACTCCCTCTCTCACACACACTATGTCTCTCTCACACATCTTCCTTCACTCACACACACTCTCCCTATCTTTCACACACACTCTCTCCCCTCACTCTCACACTCCCTCACTCTTTCATACACACTCTCCCTCTCACCCTCTCTCACACACACTCTCTCCCTCTCTCTCACACTCCCTCTCTCACACACACACTCTCCCTCTCTCTCACACACATGCTTTCTCTCCCTCTCTCACGCACACTCCCTCTCTCTGTCACACACTCTCTCTCTCTGTCACACACACTCTCCCTCTTTCACATACACTCTCCCTCTCTCACACACACTCTCCCTCTCTCACATACACTCTTCCTCACCACACACACTCACCCGCTCTCTCACACACTCTACCGCTCTCTCACACACTCTCCCGCTCTCTCACACACACTCCCTCTCTCACACACACTATGTCTCTCTCACACACCTTCCTTCTCTCACACACACTCTCCCTCTCTTTCACACACACTCTCTCCCCTCACTCTCACACTCCCTCACTCTTTCATACACACTCTCCCTCTCACCCTCTCTCACACACACTCTCTCCCTCTCTCTCACTCGCTCTCTCTCACACACACTATCTCTCTCTCACTCACCTTCCTTCTCTCACACACACACTCTCCCTCTCTTTCAAACACGCTCTCTCCTTCTCGCTCACACACTTTCCCTCCCCCTCCCACCACAAACTCACTCTCTGCCCCTCACACACACCCTCCCTATTCCTCACACAATCTTTCTCTCAGACACACACTCTCTTCCTCTCTCTCGTACACACTCTCCCTCTCTCACACACTCCCTCTTTCAGACACACTCTCTCCCTCACTCTCAAACTCGCTCTCTCTCATGCACACACTCACGCTCTCTCTGAAAAACACTCTCCCTCTCTCTGTCACACACTCTCCCTCTCTCTGTCACACTCTCTCCCTCTCTCTGACACACACCCTCCCTCTCTCTCTCTCAGACACACTCTCTGCCTCTCTATGTCACACTCACTCTCACTTTCATACACACTCTCCCTCTCTCTCTCACACACACACCCTCTCTCTGTCACACACACTCTCTCTCTCTCACAAACCCTCTCCATTACCTCTCACACACACACTCATTCCCCCTCTCACACACACACCCTCTCTCTGTCACACACACTCTCTCACTCTCACACACCCTCTCCATTACCTCTCACACACAGTCTCCGTATCTCTCACACAAACACTCATTCCCCCTCTCACACACACACTCTCCCACTCTCTTACACACACTCTCCCTCTCTCTCAGACACACACTCATTCCCCCTCTCACACACACACTCTCCCCCTCTCTCTCACACACACACACTCTCCCCTTCTCTTTCACATACACTCTCTTTCTCTGACAGACTCTCCCTCTCTCTCTCTCTCAGACACACTCCCTCTCTCTCTCTCACATAATCTCCCTCTCTCACACTCACACACTCTCCCTCTCTCTCACACACACACTCTCTCTCACTCTCTCTCACACACACTCTCCCCCTCTCTCCCTCTCGCTATATCATACGCAAACATTCTCTCCCTCAGACACTCTGTCCCCGTCTCTCTCACACACACACCCCCTCTCTCACACACATTCTCCTTCTCTATTTGTCCACACACTCTCACTCTCTGCCCATCACACGCACCCTCCCTCTTCCTCACACACTCTCACTCTCAGACACACACTCTTCCTCTCTCTCATACACACTCTACCTCTCTCACACACTCCCTCTTTCTCTGTCAGCAATGCTCTCTTCCTTTCTCTTTCTCAGATGCACTCCCTCCCTCTCACAGACACAAACTCTATCTGCTTTGCTATCTCTCTTTCACACTCACACTCTCACACACACACTCACTCCCTCTCACGCACATACACTTACTATCTCACACACACTCTCTTCTCTCCCACTCACACTCTCTCACTCTCACTCACACACACACACTCCCTCTGTCTCTCACATACACACACACCTCACACACACACTCCCTCTCACACACACTCACTACCTCTCCCTCACACAATCTCTCCCACTCTCTCATATAGACGCTCCCTCTCTCTAACACCCACTCTCCCTCTCTCTTTCACACACACTCTCCCTCTCCCTCTCACACACAAACACCATCCCCCGCTCACACACAGTCCATCCCCCTCTGATACACACACTCTCCCTCTCTCTTTCACACACACACTCTCCCTGTCTCACTCACACACACTTCCTCTCTATTTAACATACACTCTCTCCCCCTCTCTCTCACGCTCCGTCACTCTTTCATACACACTATCCCTCTCTCCCTCTCTCACACACACAGTCTCCCTCTCTCTCGCACCCCCTCTTTCACATACACACACTTTCCCTCTCTCTCTCTCACACACACGCTTTCTCTCCCTCTCTCATACACACACTCTCCCTCTCTCACATACACTCTCCCGTTCTCTTACAGCACTCTACATCTCTCACACACACTCTCCCTCTCTCACACACACTCTCCCTCTTTCACACACACACTCTCCCTCTCTCACACACACTCTCCGTCTCTCACACACACACTATCTCTCACACACACCTTCCTTCTCTATCACACACACACTCTCCCTCTCTCTCACGCACACTCCCTCTCTCACACACGCTATGTCTCTCTCACACACCTTCCTTCTCTCACACACACTCTCCCTATCATTCACACACACTCTCTCCCCCTCTCTCTCACACTCCCTCACTCTTTCATACACACTGTCCCTCTCACCCTCTCTCACACACACACTCTCCCTCTCTCTCACCCTCCCACTCTCACACACACACTCTCCCTCTCTCTCTCTCACACACATGCTTTCTCTCCCTCTCTCACACACACTCCCTCTCTCTGTCACACACTCTCTCTCTCTTTCACACACACTCTCCCTCTTTCACACACACTCATCCTCTCTCACACACACTCTCCCTCTCTCACATACACTCTTCCTTGCCACACACTCACTCCCTCTCTCACAGATACACTCCCTCTTTCAGACACACTATCTCTCTCTCACACACACACACACACCTTCCTTCTCTCACACACACACTCTCCCTCTCTTTCACACACGCTCTCTCCTTCTTGCTCACACACTTTCCCTCTCCCTCCCACCACAAACTCTCACTCTCTGCCCCTCACACACACCCTCCCTACTCCTCACACACTTTCACTCTTAGAAACACACTCTTCCTCTCTCTCATACACACTCTACCTCTCTCACACACTCCCTCTTTCTCTGTCAGAAATGCTCTCTTCTTTTCTCTTTCAAAGACGCACTCCCTCCCTCTCACAGACACAAACTCTCTCTCCTTTTCTATCTCTTTTTCACACTCACTCACTCACACACACACACTCCCTCTCACACTCACACACTCCCTCTCTCTCACACAATCTCTCCCACTCTCTCATATAGACTCTCCCTCTCTCTAAGACAAACTCTCCCTCTCACTTTCACACACACTCTCCCTGTCTCACTCACACTCACTGCCTCTCTATCTCTCAGACACACACTCTCCCTCTCTCACACACACACTCTCCCTCCCTCTGTCACACAAACTCTCCCTCTCTCACACACACACTATCTCTCAAACACACCTTCCTTCTCTATCACACACACACACACCCTCTCTCACACACACTATGTCTCTCTCACACATCTTCCTTCACTCACACACACTCTCCCTATCTTTCACACACACTCTCTCCCCTCACTCTCACACTCCCTCACTCTTTCATACACACTCTCCCTCTCACCCTCTCTCACACACACTCTCTCCCTCTCTCTCACACTCCCTCTCTCACACACACACTCTCCCTCTCTCTCACACACATGCTTTCTCTCCCTCTCTCACGCACACTCCCTCTCTCTGTCACACACTCTCTCTCTCTGTCACACACACTCTCCCTCTTTCACATACACTCATCCTCTCTCACACACACTCTCCCTCTCTCACATACACTCTTCCTCACCACACACACTCACCCGCTCTCTCACACACTCTCCCGCTCTCTCACACACTCTCCCGCTCTCTCACACACACTCCCTCTCTCACACACACTATGTCTCTCTCACACACCTTCCTTCTCTCACACACACTCTCCCCCTCTCTTTCACACACACTCTCTCCCCTCACTCTCACACTCCCTCACTCTTTCATACACACTCTCCCTCTCACCCTCTCTCACACACACTCTCTCCCTCTCTCTCACACTCCCTCTCTCACACACACTATCTCTCTCTCACTCACCTTCCTTCTCTCACACACACACTCTCCCTCTCTTTCAAACACGCTCTCTCCTTCTCGCTCACACACTTTCCCTCCCCCTCCCACCACAAACTCACTCTCTGCCCCTCACACACACCCTCCCTATTCCTCACACAGTCTTTCTCTCAGAGACCCACTCTCTTCCTCTCTCTCGTACACACTGTCCCTCTCTCACACACTCCCTCTTTCTCTTTCAGACATACTCTCTCCCTCACTCTCAAACTCGCTCTCTCTCATGCACACACTCACGCTTTCTCTCAAAAACACTCTCCCTCTCTCTGTCACACACCCTCCCTCTCTCTCTCTCAGACAGACTCTCTGCCTCTCTATGTCACACTCACTCTCACTTTCATACACACTCTCCCTCTCCCTCTCAGACACACATTCTCCATCTCTCAGACACACTCCCTCTTTCTCACACAATCTCCCTCTCTCTTTCACACACACACTCTATCTCACACACTCTCCCTCTCTCTCTCAGACACACTCTTGCTCACACTCCCTCTCTCTCACACGCACTCTCCCTCTCTCTCAAACATACACTCACTCTCTCTCACACACACTCTTCCTCTCTCTCACACACACACTCCCTCTCTCTCACACACACTCTCCCTCTTTCAAACACACACTCTCCCTCTCTCTCACACAAACATTCATTCACCCTCTCTCACAAACACTCTCCCTCTCTCACTCTCCCACTCACTCACACACACACACTCCCCCTCTCTCACACATGCTCTCCCTCTCTCACACATACTCTCTCTCACACACACTCTCCCTCTCTTACACTCTCTCACTCTCTCTCTCAGACACCCTCTCCCTCTCTCTCAAACACTCTCCCTCTCTCTCCCAGACACACTCTCCCTCTTTCTCATGCACTCTCCCTCTCTCTTTCACACACACTCTGTATCTCACACACTTTGCCTCTCTCTCTCAGACACACTCTCTCTCACACTCACTCTCTCTCACGCACACTCTCCCTCTCTCTCACATATACTCTCCCTCTCTCTCTCACACACACACCCTCTCTCTGTCACACACACTCTCTCTCTCTCACACACCCTCTCCATTACCTCTCACATACACTCTCCCTATCTCTCACACACACACTCATTCCCCCTCTCACACACACACTCTCCCTCTCTCTTACACACACTCTCCCTCTCACTCAGACACACACTCATTCCCCCTCTCACACACACACTCTCCCCCTCTCTCACACACACACACACTCTCCCTCTCTCTTTCACATACACTCTCTTTCTCTGACAGACTCTCCCTCTCTCTCTCTCTCAGACACACTCCCTCTCTCTCTCACACATAATCTCCCTCTCTCGCACTCACACACTCTCCCTCTCTCTCACACACAGACTCTCTCTCACTCTCTCTCACACACACTCTCCCCCTCTCTCCCTCTCGCTATATCATACGCAAACATTCTCTCCCTCTGACACTCTGTCCCCGTCTCTCTCACACACACACACCCCCTCTCTCACACACATTCTCCTTCTCTATTTGTCCACACACTCTCACTCTCTGCCCATCACACGCACCCTCCCTCTTCCTCACACACTCTCACTCTCAGACACACACTTTTCCTCTCTCTCATACACACTCTACCTCTCTCACACACTCCCTCTTTCTCTGTCAGCAATGCTCTCTTCCTTTCTCTTTCTCAGATGCACTCCCTCCCTCTCACAGACACAAACTCTATCTGCTTTGCTCTCTCTCTTTCACACTCTCACTCTCACACACACACTCACTCCTTCTCACGCACATACACTTACTATCTCACACACACTCTCTTCTCTCCCTCTCACACTCTCTCGCTCGCACTCACACACACACACTCCCTCTGTCTCTCACACACACTCACTACCTCTCCCTCACACAATCTCTCCCACTCTCTCATATAGACGCTCCCTCTCTCTAACACCCACTCTCCCTCTCTCTTTCACACACACTCTCCCTCTCCCTCTCACACACAAACACCATCCCCCGCTCACACACACTCCATCCCCCTCTGATACACACACTCTCCCTCTCTCTTTCACACACACACTCTCCCTGTCTCACTCACACACACTTCCTCTCTATTTAACATACACTCTCTCCCCCTCTCTCTCACGCTCCGTCACTCTTTCATACACACTATCCCTCTCTCCCTCTCTCACACACACAGTCTCCCTCTCTCTCGCACCCCCTCTTTCACATACACACACTCTCCCTCTCTCTCTCTCACACACACGCTTTCGCTCCCTCTCTCATACACACACTCTCCCTCTCTCACATACACTCTCCCGTTCTCTTACAGCACTCTACATCTCTCACACACACTCTCCCTCTTTCACCCACACACTCTCCCTCTCTCACACACACTCTCCGTCTCTCACACACACACTATCTCTCACACACACCTTCCTTCTCTATCACACACACACTCTCCCTCTCTCTCACGCACACTCCCTCTCTCACACACACTATGTCTCTCTCACACACCTTCCTTCTCTCACACACACTCTCCCTATCTTTCACACACACTCTCTCCCCCTCTCTCTCACACTCCCTCACTCTTTCATACACACTCTCCCTCTCACCCTCTCTCACACACACACTGTCCCTCTCTCTCACACTCCCACTCACACACACACTCTCCCTCTCTCTCTCTCACACACATGCTTTCTCTCCCTCTCTCACACACACTCCCTTTCTCTGTCACACACTCTCTCTCTCTTTCACACACACTCTCCCTCTTTCACACACACTCATCCTCTCTCACACACACTCTCCCTCTCTCACATACACTCTTCCTTGCCACACACTCACTCCCTCTCTCACAGATACACTCCCTCTTTCAGACACACTATCCCTCTCTCACACACACACACACACCTTCCTTCTCTCACACACACACTCTCCCTCTCTTTCACACACGCTCTCTCCTTCTTGCTCACACACTTTCCCTCTCCCTCCCACCACAAACTCTCACTCTCTGCCCCTCACACACACCCTCCCTACTCCTCACACACTTTCACTCTTAGAAACACACTCTTCCTCTCTCTCATACACACTCTACCTCTCTCACACACTCCCTCTTTCTCTGTCAGAAATGCTCTCTTCTTTTCTCTTTCAA
Organism: Isurus oxyrinchus; assembly: GCA_026770705.1. NCBI lineage: Eukaryota > Metazoa > Chordata > Chondrichthyes > Lamniformes > Lamnidae > Isurus > Isurus oxyrinchus. The sequence continues at coordinate 22,119 of JANJGN010001229.1, read as the reverse complement.
AGACGCACTCCCTCCCTCTCACAGACACAAACTCTCTCTCCTTTTCTATCTCTTTTTCACACTCACTCACTCACACACACACACTCCCTCTCACACTCACACACTCCCTCTCTCTCACACAATCTCTCCCACTCTCTCATATAGACTCTCCCTCTCTCTAAGACAAACTCTCCCTCTCACTTTCACACACACTCTCCCTGTCTCACTCACACTCACTGCCTCTCTATCTCTCAGACACACACTCTCCCTCTCTCACACACACACTCTCCCTCCCTCTGTCACACAAACTCTCCCTCTCTCACACACACACTATCTCTCACACACACCTTCCTTCTCTATCACACACACACTCTCCCTCTCTCTCACACACACTCCCTCTCTCACACACACTATGTCTCTCTCACACATCTTCCTTCACTCACACACACTCTCCCTATCTTTCACACACACTCTCTCCCCTCACTCTCACACTCCCTCACTCTTTCATACACACTCTCCCTCTCACCCTCTCTCACACACACTCTCTCCCTCTCTCTCACACTCCCTCTCTCACACACACACTCTCCCTCTCTCTCACACACATGCTTTCTCTCCCTCTCTCACGCACACTCCCTCTCTCTGTCACACACTCTCTCTCTCTGTCACACACACTCTCCCTCTTTCACATACACTCTCCCTCTCTCACACACACTCTCCCTCTCTCACATACACTCTTCCTCACCACACACACTCACCCGCTCTCTCACACACTCTCCCGCTCTCTCACACACTCTCCCGCTCTCTCACACACACTCCCTCTCTCACACACACTATGTCTCTCTCACACACCTTCCTTCTCTCACACACACTCTCCCTCTCTTTCACACACACTCTCTCCCCTCACTCTCACACTCCCTCACTCTTTCATACACACTCTCCCTCTCACCCTCTCTCACACACACTCTCTCCCTCTCTCTCACTCGCTCTCTCTCACACACACTATCTCTCTCTCACTCACCTTCCTTCTCTCACACACACACTCTCCCTCTCTTTCAAACACGCTCTCTCCTTCTCGCTCACACACTTTCCCTCCCCCTCCCACCACAAACTCACTCTCTGCCCCTCACACACACCCTCCCTATTCCTCACACAATCTTTCTCTCAGACACACACTCTCTTCCTCTCTCTCGTACACACTCTCCCTCTCTCACACACTCCCTCTTTCAGACACACTCTCTCCCTCACTCTCAAACTCGCTCTCTCTCATGCACACACTCACGCTCTCTCTGAAAAACACTCTCCCTCTCTCTGTCACACACTCTCCCTCTCTCTGTCACACTCTCTCCCTCTCTCTGACACACACCCTCCCTCTCTCTCTCTCAGACACACTCTCTGCCTCTCTATGTCACACTCACTCTCACTTTCATACACACTCTCCCTCTCTCTCTCAGACACACACTCTCCATCTCTCTCCCAGACACACTCTCCCTCTTTCTCACACAATCTCCCTCTCTCTCTCAGACACATTCTCGCTCACACTCCCTCTCTCTCTCACGCACACTCCCTCTCTCTCAAACATACACTCGCTCTCTCTCACACACACACTCCCTCTCTCTGTCACACACCCTTTCTCTCTCTCACACACACTCTCCCTCTCTCTCACACACACTCTCCCTCTCTCTCACACAAACATTCATTCACCCTCTCTCACAAACACTCTCCCTCTCTCACACTCCCACTCTCTCACACACACACTTTCCCTCTCTCTCACACACACTCTCCCTCTCTCACACATACTCTCTCCCTCACACACACTCTCCCTCTCTCAAACACTCTCCCTCTCTCTCCCAGACACATTCTCCCTCTTTCTCATGCACTCTCCCTCTCTCTTTCACACACACTCTCTATCTCACACACTTTGCCTCTCTCTCTCAGACACACTCTCTCTCACACTCACTCTCTCTCATGCACACTCTCCCTCTCTCTCACATATACTCTCCCTCTCTCTCACATATACTCTCCCTCTCTCTCTCACACACACACCCTCTCTCTGTCACACACACTCTCTCTCTCTCACAAACCCTCTCCATTACCTCTCACACACACACTCATTCCCCCTCTCACACACACACCCTCTCTCTGTCACACACACTCTCTCACTCTCACACACCCTCTCCATTACCTCTCACACACAGTCTCCGTATCTCTCACACAAACACTCATTCCCCCTCTCACACACACACTCTCCCACTCTCTTACACACACTCTCCCTCTCTCTCAGACACACACTCATTCCCCCTCTCACACACACACTCTCCCCCTCTCTCTCACACACACACACTCTCCCCTTCTCTTTCACATACACTCTCTTTCTCTGACAGACTCTCCCTCTCTCTCTCTCTCAGACACACTCCCTCTCTCTCTCTCACATAATCTCCCTCTCTCACACTCACACACTCTCCCTCTCTCTCACACACACACTCTCTCTCACTCTCTCTCACACACACTCTCCCCCTCTCTCCCTCTCGCTATATCATACGCAAACATTCTCTCCCTCAGACACTCTGTCCCCGTCTCTCTCACACACACACCCCCTCTCTCACACACATTCTCCTTCTCTATTTGTCCACACACTCTCACTCTCTGCCCATCACACGCACCCTCCCTCTTCCTCACACACTCTCACTCTCAGACACACACTCTTCCTCTCTCTCATACACACTCTACCTCTCTCACACACTCCCTCTTTCTCTGTCAGCAATGCTCTCTTCCTTTCTCTTTCTCAGATGCACTCCCTCCCTCTCACAGACACAAACTCTATCTGCTTTGCTATCTCTCTTTCACACTCACACTCTCACACACACACTCACTCCCTCTCACGCACATACACTTACTATCTCACACACACTCTCTTCTCTCCCACTCACACTCTCTCACTCTCACTCACACACACACACTCCCTCTGTCTCTCACATACACACACACCTCACACACACACTCCCTCTCACACACACTCACTACCTCTCCCTCACACAATCTCTCCCACTCTCTCATATAGACGCTCCCTCTCTCTAACACCCACTCTCCCTCTCTCTTTCACACACACTCTCCCTCTCCCTCTCACACACAAACACCATCCCCCGCTCACACACAGTCCATCCCCCTCTGATACACACACTCTCCCTCTCTCTTTCACACACACACTCTCCCTGTCTCACTCACACACACTTCCTCTCTATTTAACATACACTCTCTCCCCCTCTCTCTCACGCTCCGTCACTCTTTCATACACACTATCCCTCTCTCCCTCTCTCACACACACAGTCTCCCTCTCTCTCGCACCCCCTCTTTCACATACACACACTTTCCCTCTCTCTCTCTCACACACACGCTTTCTCTCCCTCTCTCATACACACACTCTCCCTCTCTCACATACACTCTCCCGTTCTCTTACAGCACTCTACATCTCTCACACACACTCTCCCGCTCTCACACACACTCTCCCTCTTTCACACACACACTCTCCCTCTCTCACACACACTCTCCGTCTCTCACACACACACTATCTCTCACACACACCTTCCTTCTCTATCACACACACACTCTCCCTCTCTCTCACGCACACTCCCTCTCTCACACACGCTATGTCTCTCTCACACACCTTCCTTCTCTCACACACACTCTCCCTATCTTTCACACACACTCTCTCCCCCTCTCTCTCACACTCCCTCACTCTTTCATACACACTGTCCCTCTCACCCTCTCTCACACACACACTCTCCCTCTCTCTCACACTCCCACTCTCACACACACACTCTCCCTCTCTCTCTCTCACACACATGCTTTCTCTCCCTCTCTCACACACACTCCCTCTCTCTGTCACACACTCTCTCTCTCTTTCACACACACTCTCCCTCTTTCACACACACTCATCCTCTCTCACACACACTCTCCCTCTCTCACATACACTCTTCCTTGCCACACACTCACTCCCTCTCTCACAGATACACTCCCTCTTTCAGACACACTATCCCTCTCTTACACACACACACACACCTTCCTTCTCTCACACACACACTCTCCCTCTCTTTCACACACGCTCTCTCCTTCTTGCTCACACACTTTCCCTCTCCCTCCCACCACAAACTCTCACTCTCTGCCCCTCACACACACCCTCCCTACTCCTCACACACTTTCACTCTTAGAAACACACTCTTCCTCTCTCTCATACACACTCTACCTCTCTCACACACTCCCTCTTTCTCTGTCAGAAATGCTCTCTTCTTTTCTCTTTCAAAGACGCACTCCCTCCCTCTCACAGACACAAACTCTCTCTCCTTTTCTATCTCTTTTTCACACTCACTCACTCACACACACACACTCCCTCTCACACTCACACACTCCCTCTCTCTCACACAATCTCTCCCACTCTCTCATATAGACTCTCCCTCTCTCTAAGACAAACTCTCCCTCTCACTTTCACACACACTCTCCCTGTCTCACTCACACTCACTGCCTCTCTATCTCTCAGACACACACTCTCCCTCTCTCACACACACACTCTCCCTCCCTCTGTCACACAAACTCTCCCTCTCTCACACACACACTATCTCTCACACACACCTTCCTTCTCTATCACACACACACTCTCCCTCTCTCTCACACACACTCCCTCTCTCACACACACTATGTCTCTCTCACACATCTTCCTTCACTCACACACACTCTCCCTATCTTTCACACACACTCTCTCCCCTCACTCTCACACTCCCTCACTCTTTCATACACACTCTCCCTCTCACCCTCTCTCACACACACTCTCTCCCTCTCTCTCACACTCCCTCTCTCACACACACACTCTCCCTCTCTCTCACACACATGCTTTCTCTCCCTCTCTCACGCACACTCCCTCTCTCTGTCACACACTCTCTCTCTCTGTCACACACACTCTCCCTCTTTCACATACACTCTCCCTCTCTCACACACACTCTCCCTCTCTCACATACACTCTTCCTCACCACACACACTCACCCGCTCTCTCACACACTCTCCCGCTCTCTCACACACTCTCCCGCTCTCTCACACACACTCCCTCTCTCACACACACTATGTCTCTCTCACACACCTTCCTTCTCTCACACACACTCTCCCTCTCTTTCACACACACTCTCTCCCCTCACTCTCACACTCCCTCACTCTTTCATACACACTCTCCCTCTCACCCTCTCTCACACACACTCTCTCCCTCTCTCTCACTCGCTCTCTCTCACACACACTATCTCTCTCTCACTCACCTTCCTTCTCTCACACACACACTCTCCCTCTCTTTCAAACACGCTCTCTCCTTCTCGCTCACACACTTTCCCTCCCCCTCCCACCACAAACTCACTCTCTGCCCCTCACACACACCCTCCCTATTCCTCACACAATCTTTCTCTCAGACACACACTCTCTTCCTCTCTCTCGTACACACTCTCCCTCTCTCACACACTCCCTCTTTCAGACACACTCTCTCCCTCACTCTCAAACTCGCTCTCTCTCATGCACACACTCACGCTCTCTCTGAAAAACACTCTCCCTCTCTCTGTCACACACTCTCCCTCTCTCTGTCACACTCTCTCCCTCTCTCTGACACACACCCTCCCTCTCTCTCTCTCAGACACACTCTCTGCCTCTCTATGTCACACTCACTCTCACTTTCATACACACTCTCCCTCTCTCTCTCACACACACACCCTCTCTCTGTCACACACACTCTCTCTCTCTCACAAACCCTCTCCATTACCTCTCACACACACACTCATTCCCCCTCTCACACACACACCCTCTCTCTGTCACACACACTCTCTCACTCTCACACACCCTCTCCATTACCTCTCACACACAGTCTCCGTATCTCTCACACAAACACTCATTCCCCCTCTCACACACACACTCTCCCACTCTCTTACACACACTCTCCCTCTCTCTCAGACACACACTCATTCCCCCTCTCACACACACACTCTCCCCCTCTCTCTCACACACACACACTCTCCCCTTCTCTTTCACATACACTCTCTTTCTCTGACAGACTCTCCCTCTCTCTCTCTCTCAGACACACTCCCTCTCTCTCTCTCACATAATCTCCCTCTCTCACACTCACACACTCTCCCTCTCTCTCACACACACACTCTCTCTCACTCTCTCTCACACACACTCTCCCCCTCTCTCCCTCTCGCTATATCATACGCAAACATTCTCTCCCTCAGACACTCTGTCCCCGTCTCTCTCACACACACACCCCCTCTCTCACACACATTCTCCTTCTCTATTTGTCCACACACTCTCACTCTCTGCCCATCACACGCACCCTCCCTCTTCCTCACACACTCTCACTCTCAGACACACACTCTTCCTCTCTCTCATACACACTCTACCTCTCTCACACACTCCCTCTTTCTCTGTCAGCAATGCTCTCTTCCTTTCTCTTTCTCAGATGCACTCCCTCCCTCTCACAGACACAAACTCTATCTGCTTTGCTATCTCTCTTTCACACTCACACTCTCACACACACACTCACTCCCTCTCACGCACATACACTTACTATCTCACACACACTCTCTTCTCTCCCACTCACACTCTCTCACTCTCACTCACACACACACACTCCCTCTGTCTCTCACATACACACACACCTCACACACACACTCCCTCTCACACACACTCACTACCTCTCCCTCACACAATCTCTCCCACTCTCTCATATAGACGCTCCCTCTCTCTAACACCCACTCTCCCTCTCTCTTTCACACACACTCTCCCTCTCCCTCTCACACACAAACACCATCCCCCGCTCACACACAGTCCATCCCCCTCTGATACACACACTCTCCCTCTCTCTTTCACACACACACTCTCCCTGTCTCACTCACACACACTTCCTCTCTATTTAACATACACTCTCTCCCCCTCTCTCTCACGCTCCGTCACTCTTTCATACACACTATCCCTCTCTCCCTCTCTCACACACACAGTCTCCCTCTCTCTCGCACCCCCTCTTTCACATACACACACTTTCCCTCTCTCTCTCTCACACACACGCTTTCTCTCCCTCTCTCATACACACACTCTCCCTCTCTCACATACACTCTCCCGTTCTCTTACAGCACTCTACATCTCTCACACACACTCTCCCTCTCTCACACACACTCTCCCTCTTTCACACACACACTCTCCCTCTCTCACACACACTCTCCGTCTCTCACACACACACTATCTCTCACACACACCTTCCTTCTCTATCACACACACACTCTCCCTCTCTCTCACGCACACTCCCTCTCTCACACACGCTATGTCTCTCTCACACACCTTCCTTCTCTCACACACACTCTCCCTATCATTCACACACACTCTCTCCCCCTCTCTCTCACACTCCCTCACTCTTTCATACACACTGTCCCTCTCACCCTCTCTCACACACACACTCTCCCTCTCTCTCACCCTCCCACTCTCACACACACACTCTCCCTCTCTCTCTCTCACACACATGCTTTCTCTCCCTCTCTCACACACACTCCCTCTCTCTGTCACACACTCTCTCTCTCTTTCACACACACTCTCCCTCTTTCACACACACTCATCCTCTCTCACACACACTCTCCCTCTCTCACATACACTCTTCCTTGCCACACACTCACTCCCTCTCTCACAGATACACTCCCTCTTTCAGACACACTATCTCTCTCTCACACACACACACACACCTTCCTTCTCTCACACACACACTCTCCCTCTCTTTCACACACGCTCTCTCCTTCTTGCTCACACACTTTCCCTCTCCCTCCCACCACAAACTCTCACTCTCTGCCCCTCACACACACCCTCCCTACTCCTCACACACTTTCACTCTTAGAAACACACTCTTCCTCTCTCTCATACACACTCTACCTCTCTCACACACTCCCTCTTTCTCTGTCAGAAATGCTCTCTTCTTTTCTCTTTCAAAGACGCACTCCCTCCCTCTCACAGACACAAACTCTCTCTCCTTTTCTATCTCTTTTTCACACTCACTCACTCACACACACACACTCCCTCTCACACTCACACACTCCCTCTCTCTCACACAATCTCTCCCACTCTCTCATATAGACTCTCCCTCTCTCTAAGACAAACTCTCCCTCTCACTTTCACACACACTCTCCCTGTCTCACTCACACTCACTGCCTCTCTATCTCTCAGACACACACTCTCCCTCTCTCACACACACACTCTCCCTCCCTCTGTCACACAAACTCTCCCTCTCTCACACACACACTATCTCTCAAACACACCTTCCTTCTCTATCACACACACACACTCCCTCTCTCACACACACTATGTCTCTCTCACACATCTTCCTTCACTCACACACACTCTCCCTATCTTTCACACACACTCTCTCCCCTCACTCTCACACTCCCTCACTCTTTCATACACACTCTCCCTCTCACCCTCTCTCACACACACTCTCTCCCTCTCTCTCACACTCCCTCTCTCACACACACACTCTCCCTCTCTCTCACACACATGCTTTCTCTCCCTCTCTCACGCACACTCCCTCTCTCTGTCACACACTCTCTCTCTCTGTCACACACACTCTCCCTCTTTCACATACACTCATCCTCTCTCACACACACTCTCCCTCTCTCACATACACTCTTCCTCACCACACACACTCACCCGCTCTCTCACACACTCTCCCGCTCTCTCACACACTCTCCCGCTCTCTCACACACACTCCCTCTCTCACACACACTATGTCTCTCTCACACACCTTCCTTCTCTCACACACACTCTCCCCCTCTCTTTCACACACACTCTCTCCCCTCACTCTCACACTCCCTCACTCTTTCATACACACTCTCCCTCTCACCCTCTCTCACACACACTCTCTCCCTCTCTCTCACACTCCCTCTCTCACACACACTATCTCTCTCTCACTCACCTTCCTTCTCTCACACACACACTCTCCCTCTCTTTCAAACACGCTCTCTCCTTCTCGCTCACACACTTTCCCTCCCCCTCCCACCACAAACTCACTCTCTGCCCCTCACACACACCCTCCCTATTCCTCACACAGTCTTTCTCTCAGAGACCCACTCTCTTCCTCTCTCTCGTACACACTGTCCCTCTCTCACACACTCCCTCTTTCTCTTTCAGACATACTCTCTCCCTCACTCTCAAACTCGCTCTCTCTCATGCACACACTCACGCTTTCTCTCAAAAACACTCTCCCTCTCTCTGTCACACACCCTCCCTCTCTCTCTCTCAGACAGACTCTCTGCCTCTCTATGTCACACTCACTCTCACTTTCATACACACTCTCCCTCTCCCTCTCAGACACACATTCTCCATCTCTCAGACACACTCCCTCTTTCTCACACAATCTCCCTCTCTCTTTCACACACACACTCTATCTCACACACTCTCCCTCTCTCTCTCAGACACACTCTTGCTCACACTCCCTCTCTCTCACACGCACTCTCCCTCTCTCTCAAACATACACTCACTCTCTCTCACACACACTCTTCCTCTCTCTCACACACACACTCCCTCTCTCTCACACACACTCTCCCTCTTTCAAACACACACTCTCCCTCTCTCTCACACAAACATTCATTCACCCTCTCTCACAAACACTCTCCCTCTCTCACTCTCCCACTCACTCACACACACACACTCCCCCTCTCTCACACATGCTCTCCCTCTCTCACACATACTCTCTCTCACACACACTCTCCCTCTCTTACACTCTCTCACTCTCTCTCTCAGACACCCTCTCCCTCTCTCTCAAACACTCTCCCTCTCTCTCCCAGACACACTCTCCCTCTTTCTCATGCACTCTCCCTCTCTCTTTCACACACACTCTGTATCTCACACACTTTGCCTCTCTCTCTCAGACACACTCTCTCTCACACTCACTCTCTCTCACGCACACTCTCCCTCTCTCTCACATATACTCTCCCTCTCTCTCTCACACACACACCCTCTCTCTGTCACACACACTCTCTCTCTCTCACACACCCTCTCCATTACCTCTCACATACACTCTCCCTATCTCTCACACACACACTCATTCCCCCTCTCACACACACACTCTCCCTCTCTCTTACACACACTCTCCCTCTCACTCAGACACACACTCATTCCCCCTCTCACACACACACTCTCCCCCTCTCTCACACACACACACACTCTCCCTCTCTCTTTCACATACACTCTCTTTCTCTGACAGACTCTCCCTCTCTCTCTCTCTCAGACACACTCCCTCTCTCTCTCACACATAATCTCCCTCTCTCGCACTCACACACTCTCCCTCTCTCTCACACACAGACTCTCTCTCACTCTCTCTCACACACACTCTCCCCCTCTCTCCCTCTCGCTATATCATACGCAAACATTCTCTCCCTCTGACACTCTGTCCCCGTCTCTCTCACACACACACACCCCCTCTCTCACACACATTCTCCTTCTCTATTTGTCCACACACTCTCACTCTCTGCCCATCACACGCACCCTCCCTCTTCCTCACACACTCTCACTCTCAGACACACACTTTTCCTCTCTCTCATACACACTCTACCTCTCTCACACACTCCCTCTTTCTCTGTCAGCAATGCTCTCTTCCTTTCTCTTTCTCAGATGCACTCCCTCCCTCTCACAGACACAAACTCTATCTGCTTTGCTCTCTCTCTTTCACACTCTCACTCTCACACACACACTCACTCCTTCTCACGCACATACACTTACTATCTCACACACACTCTCTTCTCTCCCTCTCACACTCTCTCGCTCGCACTCACACACACACACTCCCTCTGTCTCTCACACACACTCACTACCTCTCCCTCACACAATCTCTCCCACTCTCTCATATAGACGCTCCCTCTCTCTAACACCCACTCTCCCTCTCTCTTTCACACACACTCTCCCTCTCCCTCTCACACACAAACACCATCCCCCGCTCACACACACTCCATCCCCCTCTGATACACACACTCTCCCTCTCTCTTTCACACACACACTCTCCCTGTCTCACTCACACACACTTCCTCTCTATTTAACATACACTCTCTCCCCCTCTCTCTCACGCTCCGTCACTCTTTCATACACACTATCCCTCTCTCCCTCTCTCACACACACAGTCTCCCTCTCTCTCGCACCCCCTCTTTCACATACACACACTCTCCCTCTCTCTCTCTCACACACACGCTTTCGCTCCCTCTCTCATACACACACTCTCCCTCTCTCACATACACTCTCCCGTTCTCTTACAGCACTCTACATCTCTCACACACACTCTCCCTCTTTCACCCACACACTCTCCCTCTCTCACACACACTCTCCGTCTCTCACACACACACTATCTCTCACACACACCTTCCTTCTCTATCACACACACACTCTCCCTCTCTCTCACGCACACTCCCTCTCTCACACACACTATGTCTCTCTCACACACCTTCCTTCTCTCACACACACTCTCCCTATCTTTCACACACACTCTCTCCCCCTCTCTCTCACACTCCCTCACTCTTTCATACACACTCTCCCTCTCACCCTCTCTCACACACACACTGTCCCTCTCTCTCACACTCCCACTCACACACACACTCTCCCTCTCTCTCTCTCACACACATGCTTTCTCTCCCTCTCTCACACACACTCCCTTTCTCTGTCACACACTCTCTCTCTCTTTCACACACACTCTCCCTCTTTCACACACACTCATCCTCTCTCACACACACTCTCCCTCTCTCACATACACTCTTCCTTGCCACACACTCACTCCCTCTCTCACAGATACACTCCCTCTTTCAGACACACTATCCCTCTCTCACACACACACACACACCTTCCTTCTCTCACACACACACTCTCCCTCTCTTTCACACACGCTCTCTCCTTCTTGCTCACACACTTTCCCTCTCCCTCCCACCACAAACTCTCACTCTCTGCCCCTCACACACACCCTCCCTACTCCTCACACACTTTCACTCTTAGAAACACACTCTTCCTCTCTCTCATACACACTCTACCTCTCTCACACACTCCCTCTTTCTCTGTCAGAAATGCTCTCTTCTTTTCTCTTTCAAAGACGCACTCCCTCCCTCTCACAGACACAAACTCTCTCTCCTTTTCTATCTCTTTTTCACACTCACTCACTCACACACACACACTCCCTCTCACACTCACACACTCCCTCTCTCTCACACAATCTCTCCCACTCTCTCATATAGACTCTCCCTCTCTCTAAGACAAACTCTCCCTCTCACTTTCACACACACTCTCCCTGTCTCACTCACACTCACTGCCTCTCTATCTCTCAGACACACACTCTCCCTCTCTCACACACACACTCTCCCTCCCTCTGTCACACAAACTCTCCCTCTCTCACACACACACTATCTCTCACACACACCTTCCTTCTCTATCACACACACACTCTCCCTCTCTCTCACACACACTCCCTCTCTCACACACACTATGTCTCTCTCACACATCTTCCTTCACTCACACACACTCTCCCTATCTTTCACACACACTCTCTCCCCTCACTCTCACACTCCCTCACTCTTTCATACACACTCTCCCTCTCACCCTCTCTCACACACACTCTCTCCCTCTCTCTCACACTCCCTCTCTCACACACACACTCTCCCTCTCTCTCACACACATGCTTTCTCTCCCTCTCTCACGCACACTCCCTCTCTCTGTCACACACTCTCTCTCTCTGTCACACACACTCTCCCTCTTTCACATACACTCTCCCTCTCTCACACACACTCTCCCTCTCTCACATACACTCTTCCTCACCACACACACTCACCCGCTCTCTCACACACTCTCCCGCTCTCTCACACACTCTCCCGCTCTCTCACACACACTCCCTCTCTCACACACACTATGTCTCTCTCACACACCTTCCTTCTCTCACACACACTCTCCCTCTCTTTCACACACACTCTCTCCCCTCACTCTCACACTCCCTCACTCTTTCATACACACTCTCCCTCTCACCCTCTCTCACACACACTCTCTCCCTCTCTCTCACTCGCTCTCTCTCACACACACTATCTCTCTCTCACTCACCTTCCTTCTCTCACACACACACTCTCCCTCTCTTTCAAACACGCTCTCTCCTTCTCGCTCACACACTTTCCCTCCCCCTCCCACCACAAACTCACTCTCTGCCCCTCACACACACCCTCCCTATTCCTCACACAATCTTTCTCTCAGACACACACTCTCTTCCTCTCTCTCGTACACACTCTCCCTCTCTCACACACTCCCTCTTTCAGACACACTCTCTCCCTCACTCTCAAACTCGCTCTCTCTCATGCACACACTCACGCTCTCTCTGAAAAACACTCTCCCTCTCTCTGTCACACACTCTCCCTCTCTCTGTCACACTCTCTCCCTCTCTCTGACACACACCCTCCCTCTCTCTCTCTCAGACACACTCTCTGCCTCTCTATGTCACACTCACTCTCACTTTCATACACACTCTCCCTCTCTCTCTCAGACACACACTCTCCATCTCTCTCCCAGACACACTCTCCCTCTTTCTCACACAATCTCCCTCTCTCTCTCAGACACATTCTCGCTCACACTCCCTCTCTCTCTCACGCACACTCCCTCTCTCTCAAACATACACTCGCTCTCTCTCACACACACACTCCCTCTCTCTGTCACACACCCTTTCTCTCTCTCACACACACTCTCCCTCTCTCTCACACACACTCTCCCTCTCTCTCACACAAACATTCATTCACCCTCTCTCACAAACACTCTCCCTCTCTCACACTCCCACTCTCTCACACACACACTTTCCCTCTCTCTCACACACACTCTCCCTCTCTCACACATACTCTCTCCCTCACACACACTCTCCCTCTCTCAAACACTCTCCCTCTCTCTCCCAGACACATTCTCCCTCTTTCTCATGCACTCTCCCTCTCTCTTTCACACACACTCTCTATCTCACACACTTTGCCTCTCTCTCTCAGACACACTCTCTCTCACACTCACTCTCTCTCATGCACACTCTCCCTCTCTCTCACATATACTCTCCCTCTCTCTCACATATACTCTCCCTCTCTCTCTCACACACACACCCTCTCTCTGTCACACACACTCTCTCTCTCTCACAAACCCTCTCCATTACCTCTCACACACACACTCATTCCCCCTCTCACACACACACCCTCTCTCTGTCACACACACTCTCTCACTCTCACACACCCTCTCCATTACCTCTCACACACAGTCTCCGTATCTCTCACACAAACACTCATTCCCCCTCTCACACACACACTCTCCCACTCTCTTACACACACTCTCCCTCTCTCTCAGACACACACTCATTCCCCCTCTCACACACACACTCTCCCCCTCTCTCTCACACACACACACTCTCCCCTTCTCTTTCACATACACTCTCTTTCTCTGACAGACTCTCCCTCTCTCTCTCTCTCAGACACACTCCCTCTCTCTCTCTCACATAATCTCCCTCTCTCACACTCACACACTCTCCCTCTCTCTCACACACACACTCTCTCTCACTCTCTCTCACACACACTCTCCCCCTCTCTCCCTCTCGCTATATCATACGCAAACATTCTCTCCCTCAGACACTCTGTCCCCGTCTCTCTCACACACACACCCCCTCTCTCACACACATTCTCCTTCTCTATTTGTCCACACACTCTCACTCTCTGCCCATCACACGCACCCTCCCTCTTCCTCACACACTCTCACTCTCAGACACACACTCTTCCTCTCTCTCATACACACTCTACCTCTCTCACACACTCCCTCTTTCTCTGTCAGCAATGCTCTCTTCCTTTCTCTTTCTCAGATGCACTCCCTCCCTCTCACAGACACAAACTCTATCTGCTTTGCTATCTCTCTTTCACACTCACACTCTCACACACACACTCACTCCCTCTCACGCACATACACTTACTATCTCACACACACTCTCTTCTCTCCCACTCACACTCTCTCACTCTCACTCACACACACACACTCCCTCTGTCTCTCACATACACACACACCTCACACACACACTCCCTCTCACACACACTCACTACCTCTCCCTCACACAATCTCTCCCACTCTCTCATATAGACGCTCCCTCTCTCTAACACCCACTCTCCCTCTCTCTTTCACACACACTCTCCCTCTCCCTCTCACACACAAACACCATCCCCCGCTCACACACAGTCCATCCCCCTCTGATACACACACTCTCCCTCTCTCTTTCACACACACACTCTCCCTGTCTCACTCACACACACTTCCTCTCTATTTAACATACACTCTCTCCCCCTCTCTCTCACGCTCCGTCACTCTTTCATACACACTATCCCTCTCTCCCTCTCTCACACACACAGTCTCCCTCTCTCTCGCACCCCCTCTTTCACATACACACACTTTCCCTCTCTCTCTCTCACACACACGCTTTCTCTCCCTCTCTCATACACACACTCTCCCTCTCTCACATACACTCACCGTTCTCTTACAGCACTCTACATCTCTCACACACACTCTCCCCGCTCTCACACACACTCTCCCCTCTTTCACACACACACTCTCCCTCTCTCACACACCACTCTCCGTCTCTCACACACACACTATCTCTCACACACACCCTTCCTTCTCTATCACACACACACTCTCCCTCTCTCTCACGCACACTCCCTCTCTCACACACGCTATGTCTCTCTCACACACCTTCCTTCTCTCACACACACACTCTCCCTATCTTTCACACACACTCTCTCCCCCTCTCTCTCACACTCCCTCACTCTTTCATACACACTGTCCCTCTCACCCTCTCTCACACACACACTCTCCCTCTCTCTCACACTCCCACTCTCACACACACACTCTCCCTCTCTCTCTCTCACACACATGCTTTCTCTCCCTCTCTCACACACACTCCCTCTCTCTGTCACACACTCTCTCTCTCTTTCACACACACTCTCCCTCTTTCACACACACACTCATCCTCTCTCACACACACTCTCCCTCTCTCACATACACTCTTCCTTGCCACACACTCACTCCCTCTCTCACAGATACACTCCCTCTTTCAGACACACTATCCCTCTCTTACACACACAGCACACACCTTCCTTCTCTCACACACACACTCTCCCTCTCTTTCACACACGCTCTCTCCTTCTTGCTCACACACTTTCCCTCTCCCTCCCACCACAAACTCTCACTCTCTGCCCCTCACACACACCCTCCCTACTCCTCACACACTTTCACTCTTAGAAACACACTCTTCCTCTCTCTCATACACACTCTACCTCTCTCACACAC
Organism: Isurus oxyrinchus; assembly: GCA_026770705.1. Lineage (NCBI taxonomy): Eukaryota > Metazoa > Chordata > Chondrichthyes > Lamniformes > Lamnidae > Isurus > Isurus oxyrinchus. The sequence goes on along the minus strand of JANJGN010001229.1, from coordinate 5,781 downwards.
TCCCTCTTTCTCTGTCAGAAATGCTCTCTTCTTTTCTCTTCAAAGACGCACTCCCTCCCTCTCACAGACACAAACTCTCTCTCCTTTTCTATCTCTTTTTCACACTCACTCACTCACACACACACACTCCCTCTCACACTCACACCACTCCCTCTCTCTCACACAATCTCTCCCACTCTCTCATATAGACTCTCCCTCTCTCTAAGACAAACTCTCCCTCTCACTTTCACACACACTCTCCCTGTCTCACTCACACTCACTGCCTCTCTATCTCTCAGACACACACTCTCCCTCTCTCACACACACACTCTCCCTCCCTCTGTCACACAAACTCTCCCTCTCTCACACACACACCTATCTCTCACACACACCTTCCTTCTCTATCACACACACACTCTCCCTCTCTCTCACACACACTCCCTCTCTCACACACACTATGTCTCTCTCACACATCTTCCTTCACTCACACACACTCTCCCTATCTTTCACACACACTCTCTCCCCTCACTCTCACACTCCCTCACTCTTTCATACACACTCTCCCTCTCACCCTCTCTCACACACACTCTCTCCCTCTCTCTCACACTCCCTCTCTCACACACACACTCTCCCTCTCTCTCACACACATGCTTTCTCTCCCTCTCTCACGCACACTCCCTCTCTCTGTCACACACTCTCTCTCTCTGTCACACACACTCTCCCTCTTTCACATACACTCTCCCTCTCTCACACACACTCTCCCTCTCTCACATACACTCTTCCTCACCACACACACTCACCCGCTCTCTCACACACTCTCCCGCTCTCTCACACACTCTCCCGCTCTCTCACACACACTCCCTCTCTCACACACACTATGTCTCTCTCACACACCTTCCTTCTCTCACACACACTCTCCCTCTCTTTCACACACACTCTCTCCCCTCACTCTCACACTCCCTCACTCTTTCATACACACTCTCCCTCTCACCCTCTCTCACACACACTCTCTCCCTCTCTCTCACTCGCTCTCTCTCACACACACTATCTCTCTCTCACTCACCTTCCTTCTCTCACACACACACTCTCCCTCTCTTTCAAACACGCTCTCTCCTTCTCGCTCACACACTTTCCCTCCCCCTCCCACCACAAACTCACTCTCTGCCCCTCACACACACCCTCCCTATTCCTCACACAATCTTTCTCTCAGACACACACTCTCTTCCTCTCTCTCGTACACACTCTCCCTCTCTCACACACTCCCTCTTTCAGACACACTCTCTCCCTCACTCTCAAACTCGCTCTCTCTCATGCACACACTCACGCTCTCTCTGAAAAACACTCTCCCTCTCTCTGTCACACACTCTCCCTCTCTCTGTCACACTCTCTCCCTCTCTCTGACACACACCCTCCCTCTCTCTCTCTCAGACACACTCTCTGCCTCTCTATGTCACACTCACTCTCACTTTCATACACACTCTCCCTCTCTCTCTCAGACACACACTCTCCATCTCTCTCCCAGACACACTCTCCCTCTTTCTCACACAATCTCCCTCTCTCTCTCAGACACATTCTCGCTCACACTCCCTCTCTCTCTCACGCACACTCCCTCTCTCTCAAACATACACTCGCTCTCTCTCACACACACACTCCCTCTCTCTGTCACACACCCTTTCTCTCTCTCACACACACTCTCCCTCTCTCTCACACACACTCTCCCTCTCTCTCACACAAACATTCATTCACCCTCTCTCACAAACACTCTCCCTCTCTCACACTCCCACTCTCTCACACACACACTTTCCCTCTCTCTCACACACACTCTCCCTCTCTCACACATACTCTCTCCCTCACACACACTCTCCCTCTCTCAAACACTCTCCCTCTCTCTCCCAGACACATTCTCCCTCTTTCTCATGCACTCTCCCTCTCTCTTTCACACACACTCTCTATCTCACACACTTTGCCTCTCTCTCTCAGACACACTCTCTCTCACACTCACTCTCTCTCATGCACACTCTCCCTCTCTCTCACATATACTCTCCCTCTCTCTCACATATACTCTCCCTCTCTCTCTCACACACACACCCTCTCTCTGTCACACACACTCTCTCTCTCTCTCACAAACCCTCTCCATTACCTCTCACACACACACTCATTCCCCCTCTCACACACACACCCTCTCTCTGTCACACACACTCTCTCACTCTCACACACCCTCTCCATTACCTCTCACACACAGTCTCCGTATCTCTCACACAAACACTCATTCCCCCTCTCACACACACACTCTCCCACTCTCTTACACACACTCTCCCTCTCTCTCAGACACACACTCATTCCCCCTCTCACACACACACTCTCCCCCTCTCTCTCACACACACACACTCTCCCCTTCTCTTTCACATACACTCTCTTTCTCTGACAGACTCTCCCTCTCTCTCTCTCTCAGACACACTCCCTCTCTCTCTCTCACATAATCTCCCTCTCTCACACTCACACACTCTCCCTCTCTCTCACACACACACTCTCTCTCACTCTCTCTCACACACACTCTCCCCCTCTCTCCCTCTCGCTATATCATACGCAAACATTCTCTCCCTCAGACACTCTGTCCCCGTCTCTCTCACACACACACCCCCTCTCTCACACACATTCTCCTTCTCTATTTGTCCACACACTCTCACTCTCTGCCCATCACACGCACCCTCCCTCTTCCTCACACACTCTCACTCTCAGACACACACTCTTCCTCTCTCTCATACACACTCTACCTCTCTCACACACTCCCTCTTTCTCTGTCAGCAATGCTCTCTTCCTTTCTCTTTCTCAGATGCACTCCCTCCCTCTCACAGACACAAACTCTATCTGCTTTGCTATCTCTCTTTCACACTCACACTCTCACACACACACTCACTCCCTCTCACGCACATACACTTACTATCTCACACACACTCTCTTCTCTCCCACTCACACTCTCTCACTCTCACTCACACACACACACTCCCTCTGTCTCTCACATACACACACACCTCACACACACACTCCCTCTCACACACACTCACTACCTCTCCCTCACACAATCTCTCCCACTCTCTCATATAGACGCTCCCTCTCTCTAACACCCACTCTCCCTCTCTCTTTCACACACACTCTCCCTCTCCCTCTCACACACAAACACCATCCCCCGCTCACACACAGTCCATCCCCCTCTGATACACACACTCTCCCTCTCTCTTTCACACACACACTCTCCCTGTCTCACTCACACACACTTCCTCTCTATTTAACATACACTCTCTCCCCCTCTCTCTCACGCTCCGTCACTCTTTCATACACACTATCCCTCTCTCCCTCTCTCACACACACAGTCTCCCTCTCTCTCGCACCCCCTCTTTCACATACACACACTTTCCCTCTCTCTCTCTCACACACACGCTTTCTCTCCCTCTCTCATACACACACTCTCCCTCTCTCACATACACTCTCCCGTTCTCTTACAGCACTCTACATCTCTCACACACACTCTCCCGCTCTCACACACACTCTCCCTCTTTCACACACACACTCTCCCTCTCTCACACACACTCTCCGTCTCTCACACACACACTATCTCTCACACACACCTTCCTTCTCTATCACACACACACTCTCCCTCTCTCTCACGCACACTCCCTCTCTCACACACGCTATGTCTCTCTCACACACCTTCCTTCTCTCACACACACTCTCCCTATCTTTCACACACACTCTCTCCCCCTCTCTCTCACACTCCCTCACTCTTTCATACACACTGTCCCTCTCACCCTCTCTCACACACACACTCTCCCTCTCTCTCACACTCCCACTCTCACACACACACTCTCCCTCTCTCTCTCTCACACACATGCTTTCTCTCCCTCTCTCACACACACTCCCTCTCTCTGTCACACACTCTCTCTCTCTTTCACACACACTCTCCCTCTTTCACACACACTCATCCTCTCTCACACACACTCTCCCTCTCTCACATACACTCTTCCTTGCCACACACTCACTCCCTCTCTCACAGATACACTCCCTCTTTCAGACACACTATCCCTCTCTCACACACACACACACACCTTCCTTCTCTCACACACACACTCTCCCTCTCTTTCACACACGCTCTCTCCTTCTTGCTCACACACTTTCCCTCTCCCTCCCACCACAAACTCTCACTCTCTGCCCCTCACACACACCCTCCCTACTCCTCACACACTTTCACTCTTAGAAACACACTCTTCCTCTCTCTCATACACACTCTACCTCTCTCACACACTCCCTCTTTCTCTGTCAGAAATGCTCTCTTCTTTTCTCTTTCAAAGACGCACTCCCTCCCTCTCACAGACACAAACTCTCTCTCCTTTTCTATCTCTTTTTCACACTCACTCACTCACACACACACACTCCCTCTCACACTCACACACTCCCTCTCTCTCACACAATCTCTCCCACTCTCTCATATAGACTCTCCCTCTCTCTAAGACAAACTCTCCCTCTCACTTTCACACACACTCTCCCTGTCTCACTCACACTCACTGCCTCTCTATCTCTCAGACACACACTCTCCCTCTCTCACACACACACTCTCCCTCCCTCTGTCACACAAACTCTCCCTCTCTCACACACACACTATCTCTCACACACACCTTCCTTCTCTATCACACACACACTCTCCCTCTCTCTCACACACACTCCCTCTCTCACACACACTATGTCTCTCTCACACATCTTCCTTCACTCACACACACTCTCCCTATCTTTCACACACACTCTCTCCCCTCACTCTCACACTCCCTCACTCTTTCATACACACTCTCCCTCTCACCCTCTCTCACACACACTCTCTCCCTCTCTCTCACACTCCCTCTCTCACACACACACTCTCCCTCTCTCTCACACACATGCTTTCTCTCTCTCTGTCACACACACTCTCCCTCTTTCACATACACTCATCCTCTCTCACACACACTCTCCCTCTCTCACATACACTCTTCCTCACCACACACACTCACCCGCTCTCTCACACACTCTCCCGCTCTCTCACACACTCTCCCGCTCTCTCACACACACTCCCTCTCTCACACACACTATGTCTCTCTCACACACCTTCCTTCTCTCACACACACTCTCCCCCTCTCTTTCACACACACTCTCTCCCCTCACTCTCACACTCCCTCACTCTTTCATACACACTCTCCCTCTCACCCTCTCTCACACACACTCTCTCCCTCTCTCTCACACTCTCTCTCTCAGACACACTCTCTCTCTCACTCACCTTCCTTCTCTCACACACACACTCTCCCTCTCTTTCAAACACGCTCTCTCCTTCTCGCTCACACACTTTCCCTCCCCCTCCCACCACAAACTCACTCTCTGTCCCTCACACACACCCTCCCTATTCCTCACACAATCTTTCTCTCAGACACACACTCTCTTCCTCTCTCTCGTACACACTCTCCCTCTCTCACACACTCCCTCTTTCTCTTTCAGACACACTCTCTCCCTCACTCTCAAACTCGCTCTCTCTCATGCACACACTCACGCTCTCTCTGAAAAACACTCTCCCTCTCTCTGTCACACACTCTCCCTCTCTCTGTCACACTCTCTCCCTCTCTCTGACACACACCCTCCCTCTCTCTCTCTCTCAGACACACTCTCTGCCTCTCTATGTCACACTCACTCTCACTTTCATACACACTCTCCCTCTCTCTCTCAGACACACACTCTCCATCTCTCTCCCAGACACACTCTCCCTCTTTCTCACACAATCTCCCTCTC
>JANJGN010001228.1:110000-112500 GCA_026770705.1 Isurus oxyrinchus | reverse complement strand
AACTCTCACACACACACTCTCTCTCACAAACACACACTCACTCTCACTCTCACAAACACTCGCTCTCTCTGACACACACACACACACTCTCTTACACAAAGGGTCGCTCTCTCTCTCATTCACACACACACACTCCCTCTCTCTCTCACACAGACTTTCACACACACACTCTCACAAACAGACTCTCAAGCACAAACTCTCACGCACACACTCTTTCTCACACACATACTCTCTCTCTCTCTTTCACACACACACTCTCACACACGCAAACTCACACACACTCTCTCTCACACACTCTCTCTCACACACACACACTCTCTCTCACACACACACAAACACTCTCTCTCTATCTCTCTCACACACACTCTCTATCTCACACACACTCTCTCACTCACAAACTCACTCTCCCTCTGTCGCAAACACACAGGGTCGCTCTCCCTCTCTTTCACACACACACACTCTCTCTCTCCCACACACACACACGCTCTCTCCCACACACATTTCTCTTTCTCTCACACACACACACACTGTCTCTCCCACACACACCCACACACTCTCCCACACACACAGACTCTCTCTCCCACACACTCTCACTCTCTCTCCCACTCACTCACACTCTCTCTCTCACACACACGCACTCTCTCTCACACACACACACACTCTCTCTCTCTCACACAAACACACTCACTCTCTCTCTCTCACACACTCAATTCCTCTCTCTCACACAAACACACTCTCTCTTTCACACACACACACTCTCTCTCTCCCACACACACACAGTCTCTCTCCCACACACACACAGTCTCTCTCCCACACAAACACACTCACTCTCTCTCTCTCACACACTCAATTCCTCTCTCTCACGCACACACTCTCACACACATCCTCTCACAAACACACACTCTCTCTCAAACGCACACACACACTCTCTCTCACACACACACACTCTCTCTCTCACACACAGGCACACTCTCTCACACATACAATCTCTCTCTCACACATACTCTCTCTCTCTCATACACACGCACAGTCTCTCTCTCACACACACACACACTCTTCCTCTCTCACGCAAACTCTCTCTCTCTAACACACACACTCTCTCACACACACACTGTTTCTCTCTCACACACACACACTCTCTCTCTCACACACACACTCTCTCTCTCACACACACACTCTCTATCTCACACACACACTCTCTCTCTCTCACACACACACTCTCTCTCTCACACGCACACTCTCACACACACACTGGCACACACAAACTCTCACACACACACACACTCTATCTCTCTCACACACACACGCACACACTCTGTCTCTCACACAAACACACACAATCTCTCTCTCAAACAAACACACACACTCTCTCTCTCAAACAAACACACACACTCTCTCTCTCAAACAAAAACACACACACTCTCTCTCTCACAACACACTCTCTCTCTCACACACACTTTCTCTCTCTCACACACACTTTCTCTCTCTCACACACACTTTCTCTCTCTCACGCACACACACACCCTCTCACACACAAACACACTCTCTCTCTCTCTCACACAAACACACTCAATTCCTCTCTCTCACACACAAACTCTTTTTCACACACACACACACTCTCTCACACAAACACTCACTCTCTCTGAAAAGTACATACACACTCTCTCTCTCACACACACACACTCTCTCTCTCACACACACACTCTCTCTCTCACACACACACAAACTCTCTCTCACACACAAACTCTCTCTCACGCAGACTCTGTCTTTCTCTGACATACACACACTCTCTTTCACACACACACTGTCTCTCTCTCTCTCACACACACACTCTCACACAGACACAGTCTTTCTCACAAACACACACTCTCTCTCTCACACACACACTCTCACACACACACACTCACCCTCTCTCGCACACACACAATTTTGCTCTCCCTCTCTCACACACACACACTCTCTCTCTCTCACACACACACACAATCTCTCTCTTTCACACACACACACTCTCTCTCTCACACACACACACAATCTCTCGCTCAGACACATACTTCCTCTCACACACACACACCCTCTCTCTTACACACACACTCTCACACACACACTCTCTCTCTCACACACACACACACTCTCTCTCACACAAACACACACAATCTCTCTCACACAAACACACACACTCACTCTCACACACACACACTCTCTCTCACAAACACACTCACTCTCACTCTCACAAACACTCGCTCTCTCTGACACACACACACACACTCTCTTACACAAAGGGTCGCTCTCTCTCTCATTCACACATACACACTCCCTCTCTCTCTCACACAGACTTTCACACAGACACTCTCACAAACAGACTCTCAAGCACAAACTCTCACGCACACACTCTTTCTCACACACATACTCTCTCTCTCTCTTTCACACACACACTCTCACACACGCAAACTCACACACACTCTCTCTCACACACTCTCTCTCACACACACACTCTCTCTCA
>JANJGN010001228.1:15000-17500 GCA_026770705.1 Isurus oxyrinchus | reverse complement strand
ATCTCTCTCACACAATCTCTCTCACACACACTCACACTCTCACACACACACACTCTCTCTCACACACACACACTCTCTCTCTCACACACACACACTCTCTCTCACACACACACAATCTCTCTCTCACACACACACTCACTCTCACACTCACACACACACTCTCTCTCTCTCAGACAAACACACACACAGTCTCTCTCTCACACACTCAATTCCACTCTCTCACACACACACTCTCTCTCACGCGCACACACACTCTCTCACAGACATACACCCTCTCACACAAACACACACTCTCTCTCAAACGCACACACACACTATCTCTCTCTCACACACACACAATCTCTCTCTCACACACACACAATCTCTCATACACACGCATACTCTCTCTCTCTCACACACATACACTCTCTCGCTCACACACACACTGTCTCTCTCACACACACACACTCTCTCTCTCTCACACACACACTCTCTCTCTCTCACACACACACTCTCTCTCACACACACACTCTCTCTCTCTCACACACACACTCTCTCTCTCTCTCACACACACACTCTCTCTCTCTCACACACACACTCTCTCTCTCTCACACACACACTCTCTCACAAACACTCACACTCACATTCACACACACACAAACACACACAATCTCTCTCTCACACAAACACAATCTCTCATACACACGCATACTCTCTCTCTCACACACATACACTCTCTCGCTCACACACACACTGTCTCTCTCACACACATACAATCTCTCTCTCACACGCACACACTCTCTCTCTCTCACACACACACTCTCTCTCTCTCACACACACACTCTCTCTCACACACACACTCTCTCTCTCTCACACACACACTCTCTCTCTCTCTCACACACACACTCTCTCTCTCTCACACACACACTCTCTCACAAACACTCACACTCACATTCACACACACACAAACACACACAATCTCTCTCTCAAACACACACTCTCTCTCACACACATGCTCCCTCTCACACACACACACACACTCTAACACTCACAGACACACACAAACACTCTCTCTCTCCCTCTCTCACACACACAATCACTCTCTCACACACAAACACTCTCACACTCGCACACTCGCCCACTCTCGCACACACACAATGTCGCTCTCATTCTCTCTCACACACACATTCCCGCTCTCTCTCATACACACACAAACACATAGACACTCTCTCTCTCTCTCTTACACACGCAATCTCTCTCTCACACACACATACTCTCTCTCTCTCTCTCACACACACACACTCTCTCTCTCACACACACACTCTCTCTCTCTCTCACACACACACAATCTCTCTCTCTCACACACAAAATCTCTCTCACACACACACTCTCTCTCTCCCACACAGACACACACACACTCTCTCACAGACACAGATCTTCCCTCTCTCACACACACACTCTCTGTCTTTCCCAAACACACACACACTCTCTCACACACATACACTCTCTCACATACATACTCTCTCTCACACACAAACACACACACTCTCTCTCTCACACACACACACACTCTCTCTCTCACACACACACCCACTCTCACGCTCACACAGTCTCTCTGACACACAAACACCCTCTCACACACACACACACTCTCTCTCTCTCAGACAAACACACACACAGTCTCTCTCTCACACACACTGTCTCACACACACACTCTCTCTCTCTCTCTCACACACACTCTCTCTCACACACACTCTCTCTCTCTCACACACACACTCTCTCTCTCACACACACACACTGTCTCTCACACACCTACACTCACTCACACACTCTCTTTCACACACAAACACACACACTTTCTCTCTCAAACAAACACACACTCTCTCTCACACAAACACACACACTCGCACTCACAAACACACACTTGCTCTCTCCAACACTAACGCTCGCTCTCTCTGACACACACACACACATACTCTCACACACAAACACACACACTCTCTCTCACACAAACACACACGTGCTCTCTCACACACACACACACACACGCACTCACACTCAAACACACGCACATACTCTCTCTCTCACACACACACTCTCCTCTCTCATACACACACACTCTCTCTTTCACACACTCAATCTCCCTCAGTCGCATACACACAGGGTCGCTCTCCCTCTCTCTAACACACACACACTTTCTCTTTCACACACACACACTCTCTCTCTCACACAAACATACTCTCTCTCTCACACAAACAATCTCTCTCACACAATCTCTCTCACACACACTCACACTCTCACACACACACACTCTCTCTCACACACACACACTCTCTCTCTCACACACACACACTCTCTCTCACACACACACAATCTCTCTCTCACACACACACTCACTCTCACACTCACACACACACTCTCTCTCTCTCAGACAAACACACACACAGTCTCTCTCTCACACACTCAATTCCACTCTCTCACACACACACTCTCTCTCACGCGCACACACACTCTCTCACAG
>JANJGN010001227.1:102500-105000 GCA_026770705.1 Isurus oxyrinchus | reverse complement strand
CACACGCTCTCTCTCACACACACACACGCTCTCTCTCACGCACACACGCTCTCTCCCACGCACACACGCTCTCTCCCACGCACACACACTCTCTCCCACGCACACACACTCTCTCCCACGCACACACGCTCTCTCCCACGCACACACGCTCTCTCCCACGCACACACGCTCTCCCACGCACACACGCTCTCTCCCACGCACACACGCTCTCTCCCACGCACACTCTCTCTCACACACTCTCTCTCACACACACACGCTCTCTCTCTCTCACACACACACTCTCTCTCTCTCACACACACGCTCTCTCTCACACACACACGCTCTCTCTCTCTCTCACGCTCACACGGTCTCGCTCTCACGCACACACGTTCTCCCTCTCACGCACACACGCTCTCTCTCTCATGCACACATTCTCTCTCTCTCTCTCACACGCACACACGCTCTCTCTCTCACGCACACACGCTCTCACTCTCACGCACACACGCTCTGTCTCACGCACACACGCTCTCTCTCACGCACACACGCTCTCTCTCACGCACACACGCTCTCTCTCACGCACACATTCTCTCTCTCTCCCTCACGCACACACACTCTCTCTCTCACACACACACTCTCTCTCTCACACACACACTCTCCCTCTCACACACACACTCTCCCTCTCACACACACAGTCTCTCTCTCACACACACACTCTCTCTCTCACACACGCTCTCTCTCTCTCACACACGTTCTCTCTCTCTCACACACGGTGTCCCGCTCACACACACACACTCTCCCTCTCTCACACACTCTCTCTCTCACACACACTCTCTCTCTCACACACACACGATCTCTCTCACACAAACATTCTCTCTCTCTCTCTCACACACACACGCTCTCTCTCACGCACACAAGCTCTCTCTCACGCACACACGCTCTCTCTCACGCACACACGCTCTCTCTCACGCACACACGCTCTCTCTCACGCACACACATTCTCTCTCACGCACACACGCTCTCTCTCACGCACACACGCTCTCTCTCACGCACACACACACACACTCTCTCACGCACACACACACTCTCTCTCACGCACACACACACACACTCTATCACGCACACACACACTCTCTCTCACATACACACACACTCTCTCTCACACACGCACTCTCTCTCACACACGCACTCTCTCTCACACACGCACTCTCTCTCACACACGCACTCTCTCTCACACACGCACTCTCTCTCTCACACACACACTCTCTCTCTCACACACGCACTATCTCTCTCTCACACACGCTCCTTCTCTCTCTCACACACGCACTCTCTCTCTCTCCCACATGCACTCTCTCTCTCTCCCACGCACACACGCTCTCTCCCACGCACACACGCTCTCTCCCACGCACACTCTCTCTCACACACTCTCCCTCACACACACACGCTCTCTCTCTCTCACACACACACTCTCTCTCTCTCACACACACTCTCTCTCTCACACACACACTCTCTCTCACACACACGCTCACTCTCTCTCACACACACACTCTCTCTCTCACACACACTCTCTCTCTCACACACACTCTCTCTCTCACACACACTCTCTCTCTCACACACACTCTCTCTCTCACACACACTCTCTCTCTCACACAAACACGCTCTCTCTCACACACACGCTCTCTCTCACACACACATTCTCTCTCTCTCTCTCACGCACACACGCTCCCTCTCTCACGCACACACGCTCTCTCTCTCACGCACACACGTTCTCTCTCTCACGCACACATTCTCTCTCTCTCTCTCACGCACACACGCTCTCTCTCTCTCACGCACACACGCTCTCTCTCTCACGCACACACGCTCTCTCTCACGCACACACGCTCTGTCTCTCACGCACACACGCTCTCTCTCACGCACACACGCTCTCTCTCACGCACACACACACACACTCTCTCACACACACTCTCTCACACACACACTTTCTCTCACACACACACTCTCTCTCACACACGCTCCCTCTCACACATACACACGCATCTCTCTCTCACACACGCATCTCTCTCTCACACACACACTTTCTCTCACTCACTCTCTCTCTCACACGCACTCTCTCTCTCACACGCACTCTCTCTCACACACGCACTCTCTCTCACACACGCACTCTCTCTCACACACGCACTCTCTCTCACACACGCACTCTCTCTCACACACGCACTCTCTCTCTCTCACACACGCACTCTCTCTCACACACGCACTCTCTCTCACACACGCACTCTCTCTCACACACACACTCTCTCTCTCTCTCTCACACACACAAACGCTCTCTCACTCACACACACACTCTCTCTCTCTCACACACACACGCTCTCTCTCACACTCACACGCTCTCTCTCACACTCACACGCTCTCTCTCACACTCACACGCTCTCTCTCTCACACACACTCTCTCACACACTCTCTCTCACACACACACATGCTCTCTCACACACACACACGCACTCCTCTCTCACACACGCACTCTCTC
>JANJGN010001227.1:82500-85000 GCA_026770705.1 Isurus oxyrinchus | reverse complement strand
ACACACGCTCTCTCTCACACACACATTCTCTCTCTCTCTCTCACGCACACACGCTCCCTCTCTCACGCACACACGCTCTCTCTCTCACGCACACACGTTCTCTCTCTCACGCACACATTCTCTCTCTCTCTCTCACGCACACACGCTCTCTCTCTCTCACACACACACGCTCTCTCTCTCACGCACACACGCTCTCTCTCTCACGCACACACGCTCTCTCTCACGCACACACGCTCTCTCTCACGCACACACACACACACTCTCTCACACACACTCTCTCACACACACACTTTCTCTCACACACACACTCTCTCTCACACACGCTCCCTCTCACACATACACACGCATCTCTCTCTCACACACGCATCTCTCTCTCACACACACACTTTCTCTCACTCACTCTCTCTCTCACACGCACTCTCTCTCTCACACGCACTCTCTCTCACACACGCACTCTCTCTCACACACGCACTCTCTCACACACGCACTCTCTCTCACACACGCACTCTCTCTCTCTCACACACGCACTCTCTCTCACACACGCACTCTCTCTCACACACGCACTCTCTCTCACACACACACTCTCTCTCTCTCTCTCACACACACAAACGCTCTCTCACTCACACACACACTCTCTCTCTCTCACACACACACGCTCTCTCTCACACTCACACGCTCTCTCTCACACTCACACGCTCTCTCTCTCACACACACTCTCTCACACACTCTCTCTCACACACACACATGCTCTCTCACACACACACACGCACTCTCTCTCTCACACACGCACTCTCTCTCAAACACGCACTCTCTCTCTCTCACACACGCACATGCTCTCTCTCTCACACATGCTCTCTCACACACACACACACTCTCTCTCTCACACGCCCTCTCTCTCTCACACACACATGCTCTCTCACACGCACACACGCAGTCTCTCTCTCTCACACACGCACTCTCTCTCTCACACACGCACTATCTCTCTCTCACACACGCACTCTTTCTCTCTCACACACGCACTCTCTCTCTCACACACGCACTCTCTCTCTCTCACACACACACACTCTCTCTCTCTCACACACACCCTCTCTCTCTCTCACACTCTCTCTCTCACACACACACTCTCTCTCTCACACACACACTCTCTCTCTCACACACACACTCTCTCTCTCTCACACACACACTCTCTCTCACACACACACACACACTCTCTCTCACACACACACCCTCTCTCTCACAAACACACACACTCTCTCTCACACACACACACACTCTCACACACACACACACTCTCTCTCACACATGCTCTCTCTCTCACACACGCTCTCTCTCTCACACACGCACACGCTCTCTCTCTCACACACACACCTTCTCTCTCACACACACACACACACACACTCTCTCACACACACTCTCTCTCTCACACTCACAATCTCTTTCTCTCACACTCACAATCTCTCTCTCTCACACTCACAATCTCTCTCTCACACTCACAATCTCTCTCTCTCACACACGCACTCTCTCTCACACACACGCACTCTCTCTCACACATGCACACACTCTCTCTCACACACGCACACACTCTCTCTCACACACACACACACACACACACACACACTCTCTCACACACACACGCTCTCTCTCTCTCACACACACTCTCTCTCTCACACACGCTCTCTCACACACACACACACTCTCTCACACTCAGTCACACACACTCTCTCTCTCACACACACACGCTCTCTCTCACACACACACACGCTCTCTCTCACACACACACACGCTCTCTCTCACACACACACACGCTCTCTCTCACACTCACACACGCTCTCTCTCACACTCACACATGCTCTCTCTCACGCACACACGCTCTCTCTCAAGCACACACGCTCTCTCTCACGCACACACGCTCTCTCTCTCACGCACACCCTCTCTCTCTCACACACGCTCTCTCACAAACACACACACTCTCTCACACTCACACACACATGCTCTCTCTCTCACACACACACGCTCTCTCTCACACACACACACGCTCTCTCTCACGCACACCCTCTCTCTCTCACACATGCTCTCTCACAAACACACACACGCTCTCTCTCTCACACACACACGCTCTCTCTCACACACACACATGCTCTCTCTCGCACACACACACGCACTCTCTCGCACACACACACGCTCTCTCTCGCACACACACACGCTCTCTCTCACGCACACACGCTCTCTCTCACGCGCACACGCTCTCTCTCAAGCACACACGCTCTCTCTCACGCACACACGCTCTCTCTCACACTCACACACGCTCTCTCTCACGCACACACTCTCTCTCTCACACACACTCTCTCTCTCACACACACTCTCTCTCTCACACACACTCTCTCTCTCACACACACACTCTCTCTCACACACACTCTCTCTCTCACACACACTCTCTCTCTCACACACACTCTCTCTCTCACACACACTCTCTCTCTCACACACACTCTCTCTCTCACAC